>JASKGO010003538.1:0-34552 GCA_030556065.1 Holobus sp. GC000080 | reverse complement strand
TTTGTATCAGGAGTAAATAAGTTCGAGGAGGTAAATTGAAATTTTTTTTCGCGCGCGCCGGTTTAAAATTCAATTTTTGGAATCCTTAAAAAATCGGGGATTTGTATCAGGAGTAAATAAGATCGAGGTGGTGAATTGAAATTATTTTTCGCGCCATGAAAAATTTAGTTCATATACTTTGGTTGCCTACGTTTAGGTCCACAAACGTAAATTAAATTCAAATTCGTTTTCTCTTCTGTTAAAGCTCATTCAACATTAGCTAAAGTGTTTCTTTATTTGTAAATATTATTTATAGCAATTATTAGCTCTGAAAAGAGCCGTTATCGTTTGGTAAAGTGTTTGTTTTATTATTAATATTGTATATATTAATTATTAGCTCTGAAAAGAGCTGATTTTGTTTAAGATCAAAAAAATATAATATAATTTAGAGTTAGATTGTTGCGCTAAAAATGGCTAATATTATTTGTTAATAATTACTAATTACTATGTACAATCACCTTAAAAATAAAAGAAATGTAGAAAATTAACCACAAAGCATTGATTTTACAACAAGAACCAAATTAATTACAAAACAAGCCAACAATTTTAACAAAAATTGAGTAACATTTCCAATTTTAAATTTATAACAAATAAATTACTAATATTAAATAAATTTTTCATTTATATATTGCAAAAATTGTTTGTAACTGTTATTTGAAGATTGTGATAAAATTTAATTTAATAAAAATGAATATCTAGAACCAAATAACGGTGATAAACAATTTAATGAAATGAAAATTTTACTTCTTAAAAGTTATAAATTAAAAATTACCAAAAACATCTCTAACTTAGTTTAAAACGAACATTTCAGTTAAAAAAGCAATAAAAATGCAGCAAATATTGCAGACACAGTAATGAAAATTATATTGCCCCTAAATAAACACAAAGATAATTAATTAATTAATTTATATTGAAATCAAAATTAAAAACAATAAATGAAACGAGTAACCTCACACGAACGCAACTTCTCTGCATCTGTGTGCATAAAAAATTACATTGTTTAAATGGAGCGCACCTCACACGGACAGGCAAAAGTGGTGCGTATGCAAATGTAAAAATACGTATGATGGGAAGCCTGTGATTGACTTGGCAAGCATTTTGGTTATTGTTTACAATGTTTACAAACAGTTTTGTTAATAATTTCAATGAACTACTTATTAATTTGACGATTAACTTATTAAAAACAAAAAAGTAATCCAAAGTAATAATTTAATTATGAAAACAAAATGAAAAGTATAAAAAACATTTCAAAACTTATTAAAAGTGATAAAAAACAGCCCTAACTAATAAATTAATTTAAAAAACCCAATGAAAACTTAAAAACTCAATTCTAAACTTAAAAAAAAAGATAAACATCAAGCCTTATGATTGAAGTCTCAATAAACATTAAAAATCAACCCCAACTATTAAAATAAATACTAAATAACAATAGAAAATTTTAAAAATAAACAATCGAAAACTTCAGCAAAAATATTGAAGCAATTTCAATTATATCTATCTCATTATTAAAGAAAATGGCTTAAACAAATTCAGAAAACAAAATTACGTCTTAATAGGAGCAACTTGCATTAATCCGTTTTTATATCCTGGAAGAATGCATTATCCTTAAATGTATAACATTATTTTAACAAACACACGAGGCGCGATATAAACAATACAAAGTTCGCGGAACACATCTGAACTGGGCGGCGGACGGCGCGAGACTGAGTAGACTGGGCGCAATGCTCTACGCTGTGAATAAATTAATTACATAAATGCAATGAAAAATATTAAAAACAATTCAAAACTTATTAAAAGTCATTGCGAACAATCCCAACAACAAAAACAATTAAAATCTGATTAAAAGTAATAAAATCAACCCAAGTAATTAAATAATTTCAGAAAGGCAATGAAAAGTATCAAAAACAATTGAAAACTTATTAAAAATAATAAAATTAATTTATGGCCGAAACCATTAAGAATCCATTTTGTAATTTAATTTAATCACCAGAAGACCTGTGAAGAAATATTATGGAACCTATTTGAAAATAAAAAAATCTTGAATAACTTAAAAAAAAAAGATAAACTTCTGTAAAATTGATTGTAATCATTCCTATTACAATTAAAACATTCATTGGAGATGCTGGATCACCAACTTAAATGCAAAAGTTTCTTTATTTTAATAAATATTATATTACAAAATTAGTCACAATAATAAAAATCGATTTCATTGCGTATAACCATTATACGCTAACTGCTGTGCTTCATCATCATCATCGAAAGATCTGGCGTAATGGCCACCGACCGCCTCCCAACCGCCATGGGCCGAAATGTGGGGGTGTGCATTGTCCGCCGCGATTTTCTTGCAAAGCTGGAACACAGCCAACGATACTGAAACTACAAACGAGAAGAAAGACAGTTGCAACGCATTCCAGGCTTTCAGTCCAAGGATTCCCAGAGCCAATGGAATGAGGGTGATGGCTTTCAAAAGGACGAACACCAAAATCGGGATGAAAATCTTTTTCAGTTTCGATTTTCTCGCTTTAAAGAAATCGACAAATTAATTAAATAATTTTAATTTTGAAACATTAATTACCTTCACCCACACCGTTGGAAAACTTAATTTTAAGATCAATTTCTTCGTCGTTCAAATTGCGGGCATCCAAAGTGACTTTCGAATCGACAAAAGGCATCTTAAAAGTTACATCGTGCGTTTGAATATAATTTTCCACTTTGGATTCGAAACTTTCTTCGGATCTGGCTGCTGAAACTTCGTTGGATTTCGAGTTCCTCGTCACTTCTACATTGTCCGAAACCTTTCAATTTTTTTTAATAAATAAAAAATAGTTTAATTTAATTTTTAATTACCTGGTAACTGTCCTTATTGAAGATATTATCTAGGAACGTCATAGTTTTGAACTTGATACAAGCCATAATATCTTCGTCGTTGTTGCACAACGATCTCATCTCTTCAACGGTGGACCCGAAGAATGTGTCCTTCCAAAAGGCTCCCGTTGGGGTTGCACTAGCGAAAGCCACTAAGAGCAGAAGGATGGACGTTTTCAGAAACATTTCGGCTGATAGTCTATACGCTTTAGCGGAACCCGAAACACTGATTAAGAACTTGGCAGTGTATTCGCTATTTATAGGATGGCAAATCGGAAATGTATTTGGTTCCTGTACGAAAAGTGAGCCACTTCACACCGACGGCATCCTGAATACTAATTGCGCTGCGCTTTTCTAGGTTTCAGTTCAGTCTTTGATATCATTTGTATTCGCAGCGAGGCGCGTCTAAGGAATCTGGGTAACTGAATGCAAATCAAAAACGGTGCATCGATTTCTAAAATTTTCAATCTAATTTTGTTTCTATAAATGGAAAATTTTTGAATCTATTATACTAATGCACAATGATTGGCAAAGATTATTCTAAATATCCTAAATATTTAATTATTTATAAATTCTGATATGTATTAATTATTGGATAATTCAGTAAGTTATTTTTATATTATTTTATTATTTTACCCAAATTATTAGTTTTTCATTTAAATAATCGAAAGTTCAAAAAATAATTAATTTTCGTACAATTATTAAATAGAAACATGTAAAAAAATATTATTTTAATTAATTTTTATCAAAAATAATTATTAACGGATGATTTTGAAAGATTAATTAATTTAGCAAAGGAATAGAGATATTTTATTGAAAATTCATCATTAATTAATGCATTAAAACTGCTTCATAAAAATTTAATTTACTTATAATAAATTATAAGAGAAATTAATTAGTAAATTAGAAGGATTAATAATTTTTATTTTTTAGTTTTTTAATGGCAAACAATTAATAAAGTGAAATTAAATAAGAAAATTAACATTGAATCCATCAATTGGCACTAAATAACTAATCAAAAGTCTTTAAAAACTTGATCATTTCGAAGTAACCAAATCAATTTAAAATTAAAAAATAAATATCAAACAGTTTTATAAAAGAAATTAAATGATGTTAACTAAAATATTTATTTGTTCATTAAAAAAAAAATTAAATTTATCTGCTGGACTTTACTCAATAACTAATACACATCAATGTCTAAACAAATAATCGATATTTGGTAAAAATAATTAAATTTTCAGAAATGTATTAGAAGTAGTAGCTAAATTTGAAATTAAATTAAAAAAATATGATTAGCATATTTATAATAATAAAAATAATATTTTTTAAATAAATATTTAAACAGAGCTTCAATTAATTCAATGAAACAAAAAATATCATTTAGTTAATAGTAACTGTATCTGCATCAATTATTTTAAGGGTTAAAAGTTGTTTAAAAATTATATTTGGATAGCAAACAATCAATTCAATAAATATAAATTAAAATTTGAGCCTTTTTCACTGAATTTTTACTGAAAAACTAATGATAAAAAGAAAGCGTAGCAATTTTAGAAGCAGCTAAATAAATATAATTTAATTTGAATTATAATATGACTAAAAATGTTTAAACAATTATATAAAAATGTGGGTTTATTAACAAAAAACTATTAACGTACCTGAAGCAATTTTTTTATTCATTAATGATAATAAGTTTAAATTACTACCATAATATTCTTAAACTTCATTTTTACTAATAATTAATTATTCTTCATAATAATAAAAATATATATTTCATTCATAAATGATTAAACTATTAAATAAACCTAACAAAACAATTTATTTTATTCTTTAAAAACAATTTCTGCACTAAATAACTATAATTATAAAAAAAAATAATGAGAACCCTATAAAAAAAAACAAACAGAAAAAAAATACTTTTGTAAAATTTTAGTTAATAAATAATTTTATTTATAAATAAACAATTCAACAATTCTTTAAATTGCAAAAATTGCAATCATGTAGAGTAAGCATTATAAGCCAAATCCTGAGCAGAAAGTTCGCGTCCATATCCTGAATGTTCCCAGCCGGTTGCAACGGGTGCATGATCGAAATGATGATCGTGATGGTCCACATGATGATCGAAATGATGATCAACATGATGCGGATAATGAATCACTTCGTAATTTACCACCTTGGGTTTCGTAAACTTGAAAATCACCATTGCAGCAGTCAGGACCATCGACAGCAGACCCAACGTCAAAGCTTTCCATGTCTTCAGAGCAATTAAAGCCAAAGCCAAAGGCACAAGGACTGCAGTCTTGAACTTCAATCCCAGCAAGAAAGGAACGATTACTTTTTTAACTACTTTCGAACGTCCTGAATTCATAAAATTACATAAAAAAAATCAACAATTATTTTAATTTATTTAAATTTAAACCTGTAGCTGCTAAAGGCACTGATAATTGTTCCGGTTGGAAAGACCGCGGCAGAAGTTTCCCCAAAGGTCCTTCGAATTTCAAAATTTCCGGCACTTTGGCTACCAAATCGTGGTTATGCAAAAAGTTTTCGAATGCCTCGAAAATGTCTTCTTTTGCTGCTCTTTGTTGCTGAATATAACATAATTTATTCCATCATTGGCGAAATCATCAAGTGGCGAAAGAAAATTGTAAAATGTTTCCAAGTCTTACCTCTACTGGAGTCGATTTCTTTACAATCATTAAATCGTCGGTAATATTTATGACTGGATCTTGGGCAACTGCACTCATCCATCCTAACGCTTTTGGCTTCATGCAAGAAATGGAAAAGTCTTTGAGACAAGTGTCGTACACTTCGTAGGCGACGTCGACGGCCGATTTGTGTGCCAAAGAGACGCCGATCAATGCGCCAACGATTAATAATTTTATACACATTGTTTAAGTGCGGATGGACGACAAGCTAATAATGCGCTGGACGTTAAGAGTGCAGTTTTATATATTGACCTTAACGGAAATAGAAACCAAATGTGAAATATTGGGGTTGTACGTGAGACGAATTTGTGTCTTGTTCTTACTTTTTCCTTCGGCTACTTACTTAAAGTGTTTGGTGCTATGAGTTAAATTGTTGGAAATAGATGCATAAATTAACATTGTTTTTATTATTAAGAATTGGAATATGCTTCTGGTATTTAGGTCTAGAAAACTATTCTTAATATTATATTTTATAAATATTTTATTAGAATTAAAACGTAAAAAGTATTTAAATGCTTTTAATTTTAATAAATTCAAATTGAAATTATTACTGATTTTTTTCTCAATTAATTATTTTAAATAATTGCAAAATATAGCTTTTAATTGTTCGTTTTGTTAAAAGTTTGAGTTATATAAAATTTGTTTTTTAATTTTAAAATAATTGTTTTTTTTTTTTAAATTTAAATTTATGTTTAAAAAATTCAAATTTTCTAAGGACCTTTAATAAACCAGTTCTTTTTAGAGCTACATATCTTTTTATTTATAAAAAAAAAACACTTATTAATTATATTGTGATAGTAATTATAATCAATCAATTAAAAAATATTCAATCAATAAATTTAACCCTTAAATTTTTATATTTATTAAGAATTAAATCAGGAATATAAATTTAAAAAAACATTTCCTATTTGAGGCAAAAGTTGATTTATTATAATAATATAAAGAATACTAAAATTTGCTGTTTGTATTTATTTGCGTGGGAGGAAGGTTTGAATCTACAATACAAATGCTTTAAAAGATGGTTTAGCTACTGTTCACTAGAGGAAACAACCAAACAACAAGAGACGAAAAACCAGGAAAAGGGCGCAAAATTTAAGAAACTTAATAGTTCCCAAAGTTTAAAAACAAATACAATATAGAAGAAACAACAATTTTTTTTTTCCTAAAATATAAATAATAAAATACAATTAAAAAACAAAAAATAAAATAAATTTAAACTTAAGAAATTCAAAAATTAAAATCATTTTCACTTAACAATGAAAATATATTTTTTAAGTAATAATTTTTTCAAGGAAACTAATAACCGAATTACAGAAAGCTTGAACAATTTTAGTGGGAGTAGATATAACAAAAACTACCACTATTAGAACGAATTATTTCCTGGTAAATCGATCATTAAACATAATTCTTAGTAGCATTTACAACCATTATTTTTTACAAATTTGATTGTCCCTTAAAAAAGCAAGACCATAGAAAAAGACACAAAACTAAGATGCCCAATTCGCCCCTTTTAAAAAGTACATTATATTTTTTAAGCATAGGAGGAATAAATCCAAGAATGAGGAATCCTTTTTTCCTCAGAGATATTTTAGCAACAACAGCGTTAATTTCTTTTTTAGTACTTGTGACCCTAATGATTACCGAGGTGATTGTCACTTGGAATGGTCTCGAATCTGTAAGTTTGGCCATCTTTGTGCCAGGTACATTAATGGTAAGACCAAAGCGAAAAGCCACAAAAACCGGCAATAACCAGCTATTTTTTTTTCTGTTTTATTAAGGCTGCCATCAAGCATTCCCTAATAATGGCGTACCGTAAAAAATTAAGCGATATGATAAAAAGCCTGGATTTATTTTGGTTACCCAGCAAATTCGGGTCCGAAAATGAAAAGTCCATTAAAAGAATTTACGACAGGACATTTGGTTACATAAAAGGATTCGGTGGTTTAATAGTGTTTAACGTGATTCTGGTTGTTATGCCCGTTTTTCTGTCCGAAGAACGAATGACGATTTACGTTAGCTATCGCCTTTGCGACTTTCGCAACGACGCTTGCTTTGCTATCTACACAAGTTGGCAAATTTTCGTCATGTTAACGGTTTTGCCAGCATTTACTGGCTTCGATATGCTTTTTGTAGTATTCGTAACTTACGTTTACGCTGCTTTGGAAATGGTTAAAATCGGATTTACGGAAATGAACTTAAAACAAAGGAAAACTTTGGCGGAATTAGTGAAACAACACAATATTATACTGGGATTCATTAAAGAGTTTAATGAATTTATGGCTGTTATATTAATGATTCAATTCTGGTTAAGTATGTGGCAACTTGTGGTTTCTTGGTTCATGTTGACGTTCCACGGGTGAGATATTTTCTATTTCCCACAAAAGAAAACTTTTTCTTCTTTATATATTAAGAAAGTTTCATTTAGGATTCCGCCATCAATGGACGATTTTTCAATGTTTGGAGTTTCAGCATGCACTTTGATATTCCAATTGTTAATTTACAGTATCGGCGGTTCCTTTATTTACGACCAAGTAAGTCATCATTATATATTAAAAATTAATTTAGCGAATCTCCCTGTGCCCGTAGACTTTAAGCGTGGGTGACGCAGCTTTTAACGTTGAATGGTTTCTGAAGGGGCAGACGGATTTGCGAAAAGATCTCGCGTTCATAATACATCGTACGCAGAAAGTGTCTAGACTAAGTGTCGGATTTGTGTACAATTTGAATTTGTCATTCTTTGTTTCAACACTACGCCAGTCTCTATCAATCTTCACTCTTTTAAGAACTCTTTCTATTAAGGCTGGCGCTATAGAAAGTCTCGCATAATTAATATCAAAACTTTAAAGTGATAGTTATTATGTTAATGAGACGCTTTGTACTTTCATTAATAACGCTTTAAATTTTCTTTGATCTACAAATATTGTTTTGTTAATTAATAAAATTTTAGTATCTAAATATAAATTTACATCATGAAAAAAAAATTATATTATTTTAATATTAATTAAAATAAAATTATAAATAAAAATAAATTTTAATTTACACATTACGATTAATAAATAATTCCAAAATAAAGATTGATGATTACTTACAACTTAGAAAACTATATAATTGCATAGGAATTAATTTGATTGTTCACAATAATGATAGGCTACAAAAAAATCGAATTTTTCTTAAGTGACCCAGACCCAGTACAGATCAATTGTAATAGTAAAAAACTAACTGGTTTAAGAAACCGACCACTTCAAAATTTAAAGCTAAAAAAATTCTAGTTAAAAATCCGTTATGGTGAAACCAAAAATTCCCCTTTTAAAGCACACATTATATTTTTTAAGTGTAACAGGAATAAATCCAATGTTATCTAATAGATTCTACATACGAGATTTTATATCTTGTTCAGCAGTAATTTCTGCTGTATTTATGATAGTTTTAATGTCTATGGAAGTAATAATAACATGGGAAGGAATTAAATCAATTAGCCATATTTTATTTCTAATAGCTTGGTTTTTGGTAAGTAAAACAAATAAGTAATTAGCAATTGAAAGAAAAATAATAAAAAAAATTAAAGGCAATAATTAAACATATATTACTAGTAAGGAATCGGCAAAACCTAAGAGCAATGATTAAAACTTTCGATCAGTTTTGGTCAACTGAAACATTCGGAGAAGAAATCGAAAAATCAAACATGGCATTTTACGCCAGAGGGTACAGATACATTAAAGGATTCGGAGGGATGATAATTTTTAATTGCGTAATTATCATAGCGCCAACCTTTTTAGCAGAAAAACGAAGAACAATCTACCTAAATTACGTTTTATGCGACTTGGAAAATAATTTTTGCTACGCTTTTTACACAATTTGGCATTTATATTCGGTCATTACCATCCTACCAGGATCCATCGGACTCGACATGCTCTTCATAGTTTTCGTAACGTACGCGTACGCAGCTTTGGAAATGGTAAAAGCCGGTTTCAAAAAATTGGACATAACTGCCAGCAGAGGCCATATTCAAATTGAGAAAATTGCGCGATTAGTGCAGCAGCATAATTTGATATTGAAATTCATAGAAAACTTTAACGATTTCATGGCCCTAATTCTAATGATTCAATTCTCCATAAGTATGTGGCAACTTGTGCTCTGCTGGTTCATGCTCGCTTACAACGGGTAAGTTTAATCTGAACGAGTTAATGGACTTTGTAAGTGTCCCTCTTGTATATAGAATTCCGCCCGCCGGCGAAGATTTGTCTCTTTATGGGGTCTCCGCTTGCAGCTTAATGTTTCAATTATTAATTTACAGCAGCGGCGGCTCGTTAATATACAACCAGGTGAGTTTTATTTCATCGCGTTAATGTATCAGATATAAGAGTGTCGGTTTCGTTGTCTTAGGTGTTAAGTGTGGGTGATGCGGCTTTTAAAGTCGATTGGTTTCTCGAAGGGCAAACAGATTTACGCAAGAATCTAGCATTTATTATTGAGAGAACACAAAAAGTTACTTCGATTACCGTTGGGTACATTTACAAACTGAACTTGTCGATGTTTGTCTCCACATTAAGACAATCTCTCTCGATTTTCACGCTTTTGAGGACTCTTTCCATTAAGACTGGAGAAATTCAAAGTTTAGGCTGAAAGATTTCCTATCAATAGACCACTTTCAACAATACATCAAATAAATTTTTTAATATAAATGTTCAATATAAAATATCAAATCACAAAATATATTTTTAAATTTAATCAATGTTGAGGGAATAGTTTTTTTAAACCAAATTTCTTAAAGAAATTAAAAAAAAGTCTTTCCGCCTTGAGGAAAAATACTTTCAATTTTCATTATTAAAAACTTATATTTATCACAATAAAAATGTAAGTACAAACTTAATTAAACAAAAAAATATAATTTTATGAATGAAGATTTTATTCAAATTATGATTGCGCCACTTTAATCATCGAACAAAATTGTTACAGAGATCAATAAGCGACAATCAAAATGATTGCCTAATAATACAGCAAGTTTTCAATCGATTATAATTTTTTTCTGTAAATAGATTACTTTATACTTTATTTAGTAGTTCAATGTTTTGAGTTTTCTTTCAGTAAAGACTGTAAAGTTAAAAGACAAAATGTCGAAGCAAAGAGCGCCGATGTTAAGACACACATTAAATTTTTTAAGCGTTGGTGGTGTCAATCCAACACTAGGCAATAGATTTCACTTAAGAGACATTTTTTCCACTACTACTTTAATATCCGTTGTGTTTTTAATTTGTTTGATGGTCACTGAAATAATAACTACGTGGAGCGGAGTGAAATCATTAAGATTGGCAATATTTTTACCCGGTTGGGGAATGGTATAAAAAAATTAATTTTAAGTAAATTATACGTATAATAAAAAAATTAATTATTTTTCAGGCAATTATTAAACAAATTCTACTAATGAAAAACAGAAAACGATTAAATGAAATGGTCAACACTTTAGAGACCTTTTGGATTTCGTCCAAGTTCGGAGACGATATTGAAAAAGCCGTTAAAAAAATCTACGCCAGAGCTTATAGATACATTAAATCGTTCGGTTGCTTCGTTGTTTTTAATTGCGTGGTCATCCTAGTCCCGGTAATTTTATCCGAAGAACGGATGACCATTTACGTGAACTACCGTTTGTGCGATTTGAGAGACGATTTGTGTTACGCCGCTTATTCAATCTGGCACCTTTTTGCCGTCATTACCATTTTGCCAGCTTCTATTGGTTTCGATATGCTCTTCATAGTGTTTGTAGCTTACGTTTATGCCGCCTTGGAAATGGTCAAAGCGGCATTCGTAAAGATGAATTTACCGGAAAAAATCGAGCTGCAAGCGGAAAAATTAAGGGAAATTGTTGATCAGCATAATATTATATTGCAATTTCTGAGGAATTTCAACCACTTTCTGGCCCTCATTCTAATGCTGCAATTCTCGATCAGCATGTGGCAACTTGTGGTTTGCTGGTTCATGCTCACATTTCACGGGTAAGTTGCTTTTATTGAGTTAAATGGACTTTGCAAGTTTTCTTAAACAGACTTCCGCCCGATGCTGAAGCCATTTCACAATACGGACTCTTCGCAGTGACTTTGATGTTTCAACTATTAATTTACAGTATCGGAGGTGCTTTAATCTACGATCAGGTATGATTAATTAGGGGAGGGAAAAGTGGCGATGTGCAGTTTTTCTTTTATCTTTGAGGTTCTGAGCGTGGGCGATGCAGCATTTACAGTTGACTGGTTTCTTAAGGGACAAACTAATTTACGGAAAGATTTGTCATTTATTATACATCGGACCCAAAAAGTTTCCAGATTGAGTATCGGATTCATTTACAATCTAAGTTTACCGTTCTTTGTGTCGACGCTGAGGCAATCCTTGTCGATTTTTACACTGTTGCGAACTATTTCAATTAAAGCTGGAGCTTTGGAAAGTTTCGGTTAAACATTTCAAATAGTTAATTATCATTAATTAAAAAATAACTCTCAGTAAACCAAAAACATATTATATATTAGTGTTGTCAATAAAATATAAACAGCAAACATTTTTATTTTTTTACTATTTTAATATTGTAATTTAATTATCAACCTAATAAAGAAAACAAAAATAACTTAACAATTTTATTGATGTGTTTGAGATGTTTTTTTTTATTAAAAAAACCTTAATAAAATAGAAATTTGATAATGGAAATTAATGTAGAAATTAAAAGTTCAACGTCAATTATTTACTTTTAAATATTATTATAACTTTATTTCGAAGCGTAACAAAGAAAAATAAAATTTGAAATTTCATTTGATTAAATTTATTTTATCTAAAAAAATATTGCTTTATTAATTTTCGGACAACTGCAGTTACTATAAAAAAAATAATAGAAAATCAATGTTTAAGTCAACAGTAGATTTTCATGAAAAACTTCAATTAAAGAAGAATCTTTTGAAATTTTCGGGAAAACATTTGAAATAGTTAATTATCGTTCTTTTTTATTAAAATAAAAGTAATCTAACAATAAAGAAAAAAATACAGTTTTTAATAATTTATTAGGTGTAGGTAATCAAGCGCAATAAAGAAACAAAAAAAACGTTTTATTAAAGTATTTAAAGAAAATTTATACAAAAAAACATTCCTTATTAAATTTAATTTAATAACTACAATTATTGTAGAAATTGAAAGTTCAACTTAATTATTTATTTCAATTTTTGTAATTAAATTAGCTGAGCATAACAAAGAAAAAAAAACTCAATTCAATTAGTTCAATTTTAATAAAAAATCTTACCTTAATAAATTTCTGGCAACTGCAATAACTGCAAAAGAAATTAAAATAAATAAAAAACGAATCGAAAGACAATACCAGATTTACATGAAATATATTGATTACATTAACACCTTATAATGTAATTATTTATATTAAATATCTGGTTCGTAAATTTTACACATTCTGTTATTAAATGGATGTATAACACGTCAGTTTAATATAATATATCGATACAATCGTAAATAAATCTATCAGTGTAATAGTAATTCACAAATTACAAATTTCACATCGAATTAGCGTTACTTTAATATCACAGCACTTATATTTAATTACAGTATAATAAAAATATTTGCATTTTCGAAATTTATCTACAAAACAATAAGGAATCAACTTTCGATAGCACTCATCTTTGACAATCTGTTCCACAATCCATCATTCATTAAAAACCATCCATGTAAATTCCAAAACTTTATTTTTCTGCCTATTCAAAACCCTGCTTGTTTTATTAAGTTGGAGCCCAACGATCAAGTGCTTCCAGGGCTCAAAAATGGAGCACTGAAAATTGGGCTCACCGTTCCATCAGTCCCAATATTTATTCGCAATTGCAATTGCAACGTAGGCGCGCACAAAAAAAAAAAAACTATATTACAGCGATAATTTTACATGTTGTACACTGAAAACATGAATGCTAACACTGAAAGATATGCAAGTATATAGGGTGAATTTATTTATTTTTTGTTAATTTTTGGAAAATCCTAGGTTTTTACCCTGCTTTTTCTTATAATATTTATAATGTCTAAATAGTGTTTTTTTTACGTACGAAATCGGGCACCAAAAGCTGCTTGGACCCCGGAGTCAAATGTCCATTACTTCAAGCATTCAAGATATCACACGTTTAGAGATTGGCGCTGAATGTAATGGCCAAGCCGTTCTTAACCACCGTTTCTTTGGGCTCTTTGTCGTGGGAATTCAGGTTAATGGAACGAGAAGTCATAGTTATGGCTGAAGTGGAAGGATCCCCCTTGCTGACCAACGGTCCCAAATCGCATTCGTCTTCGTTATTCGGACAAATCGATGTTCCTCTAGCCGCGCGAAATTTCGCCGAGCCCTGTTTGTTCTTTCTCGGGAACACGCTGTTCTCCAAGTGCAGTGTCGCATTGATATCTTTGCCAGCAGCACAAGTGCAAGCCTTCAGGAAGCTCCTCTTGAAGTTATCGCTCAGGAAAGCATACAGAATTGGGTTCATAGCTGAATTGGAATAAGACAAACAGGAAGCTAACAGATGAATTGTTACAACCAACGAGGAGGAATCTTCCGGACTGAAAATCAAAGCGATTTGCGTGATCCAATAAGGAGTCCAGCAGAATACGTAGACTGTCACGACGGTCAGAACCATATTGGTGACTTTCCGATGGGAGCGTTTCTTTTCTTTCGATTTGTTCTGCGGCCCCACGGTTTTCAATTTGCGGATGACCAAGCAATAGAACACCAGAATGAAACTCAGAGGTATTGCAAAGCTGAAGACGAAAGTGTACATCGTGAAGGTGATTGCCGAAGAAAGAAGCGTCGATTTGTGTCCCCAATGAATGACGCACGACAGTTTGGTGATGTTCAGTCCGCTGTCCTGATCGATGCAAGTGGATTTGTATAAGTCGGAGTGGATGAGAATTGGGATGATCAGGATGATGCTGCACAACCAGGCCAGCATCGAGACGACGCGCGATATGAAAGGGGTGCGGAATTTCGGCGAGGATATCGGATGGCAAACGGCAATATATCGATCGGCGCTCATTATAAACAAGAACAGACTGCTGGTGAACTGATTGATGCTGGTCAGAATTAAGTAAGCTTTGCAAGGGATTTCCCCGAAAATCCAGCCCTTCTTCATGATGGTCACCAGCAGAAACGGGATTCCGATGAGGAAACATTCGTCGGCTATGGCCAAATTTACGATGTACATGTTGGTCACTGTTTGCATTTTGGAAAAGCGTAGGACTACGTAAATTACCAATGTGTTGCCCACCAGTCCTACCAAACAAACGAAAGCGTAGAGGACTTCTTGGAAGACCAATGCAGACGTTGACTTTTCCGGTGGACAAGTCAAATTTTCCAAAGACATGTTAAAAGTACTATTCATCTTGGTTGATTTTTGTTTTATCTCTTTTTGTTTGTGATTCAAAATCTGGAAATGCAAATAATTTATTAACAGATGCATTTAAGGGATTTGTGAAAAAGTGAATAATGCAAAAGTTTAATTGAAGCTCAGGATCAGTAGCAATGGTTACAGAACAACTAAAAGCTTTAAGGGTTTAACAGGTTAAATGCAATTTCCGCTCATTAAGGATGGATTGGGAGGAAATGCTGGAAATGCAATGCACCACACTAAATAATTGCCTCTAATCTAATGCAGAACAAAATAAAGGGGTGTAATAAATTTGCTCCAACTTTCAGATGGGTTATTTATGAAAGAGAAAAATATATGGGCCTCTTTTTGTTATTTCCTTGCTCTATTTGTAGCTATCACCTATATATTTGTCGAGTGCACGCTCGAAAAAATTACCATAAACGAAAAAACGTCTTTATTTGTCTACTTTCAAGGGCGCTTTTTATTTCCTCTTTTTTCCAGCAGAAATAGTTCGTTTTTAATATACTTTCAATGCCAATATTTTTGGCATTTTATTTATCTCCTTTTATTCTCAATAAAGGGTTGTCTGTTGCTGTTATAAAATTTTTAATAAAGAGTTAGCTGTTACTATTATAAAAATAATAAAGGAATTTAATAAAATGTAATTGATAAAAAAAATATTTCTTTTGTGATGGACAATAAAAAATAAAATAATAACCAAAAAATTAAAATTAATGTTTTTTTTTTCAATTGAACAAAAAAGAAAAAATATTTTCTTTATAATTTCTTAATGAATGAGCATATTTTACCTTGGGTTACTTGTGTTACTTAAACATAAAACTCATTTGTCTATGTCGAATTCAAGAGCTCTATACCGGAGTTATCTAATCTTGCGAAAGACTTGCTAAGCTTTTCAGCGAAAAGTTGGTGCTAATTATAAAATGAAAAATTGTTAGTATTACGTTGATAAAGCGGGCGGAAAGATTAATTCATAAATTTTTAATAATCTTTACTTTACATTTTCATTGAAATTTTCCTTAAAAAAAAAAAAAAAAAAAAACAAAGCAAAAAATAAAAATCCATAACCAACAGCCACTTCTATAAAATTAAAACATTTTATTAAATTAATTGCCAATAAAATAAATCAAATAATAATAAAAAGATTAAACATTCAAATAACAATTAAGATAACATAGAACTTGAGAGATCATTATAAGCTTTGAAATGGCAGGGCTAAAAGGGTTTTAATTGATTATGTAAAAGTGCTCGTGTGCTCGTCGGATAATTGCACATTGGCGATAATTTAGTTGGCAAATGTAGGACAATTAAAATTCATGAACTGCTTTTAATTATCGCGAAGGGGTGGAAGAGCTGTAGGTGTGCTTAAAATAAAGAAGAGAGAGGCGGTTTTATTGTGCGGAACGAAATTAAAACTTTTCTGCCAACACATTCGGCGAGTGTCACGAACGTCCAATGGAGTTTTCTATTTTATTTCTCGATACTTTTTGTTTTCCTTTGTGCCCTGCCGTTCACACTTTTCAACTGGAGCGTTACACAGCTTACAATAAACACATTAGGACGGGACAAAGGATATTAATTTTCGAGGCATTCGAATGTGAAGTCTTCCTCCTTTATAAAGTTTTTCACTTAAACTTTGCAGTAAATTGTTTAGAAAATTCCTCGGAACTTTCACATTAAATGAATACACTTGTGATCCGCCAAATTTTACACCAATTTTCCTTCTCTTAATTTAATTCGAAACTTTCGTTTAATTTTATGTTTTTGATGGTACAGGTTTTATTGCTTTAGAATTACGCATAACAAAACAATTTACAAAGTCGTTATAAAGTAAAAATGTAATACAGAAATTTTATTTTTATATTTTATGACAAATATAAAATATGTGGGACTTTAAAGTGAAACGGTATCAAGTAAATTAATTACACTTTCCTAAATGAAGGGCTTCAAAGTGGCAAAACACTTTGCACAAACTTAACAATTAAGCAAAATCCGGAGCGCAATTCGACAAATCAGAGTTTGAAACTTGAATGCAATTTGAAGTGGAATTATAGAAACTGCTTTCCAGGTGAACATTCCCTTCGAAACTTGTGCATTGAGTTAAGGGAATTAAAACTAAGCATCAATTTATCATGAATATTAAATTTTATGCTGGTCAAAAAGGACAAAAAGTGAATTAATGTTGTTCTAATTAGTTCCTTTTAACGACTAGCTGCTGATATTTTATGCTAAAAGCCCAGTACGCGCTTAATGAAGCATTAATGTTTCAGTTTCGGAGCTTTTATGTGATTTATCAAAGTAATGTTTGGGAGTATTTTTTGTAGCAAAAAAAAGAAACAAAAAAGTTTGGCAGGGAAAGAAATCGATTACACGTGTTTTCGCAATATTCTCTTTGTAGGGATAGATAATATCTAGGTTAATGAAGACGTAGTGCTTACAAACAGAAATTTTACAGATGTATTTTCAAATAAAAACTACAAAAAAACAATCATAATTTAAATATTTTTTAGTTCACAATAAAGAAAAACAATTATTTTTTAATATAATATGTAAAAATATCTCAAAAACAGTGTAAAAACCTTTGAAAAAGGGCAAAACTGGGTCAATTTATAGAGAGAAATAGAAAAATACAGTGCGTTGGCTCATTTTTAAAAGTCTGCATTTTATAAAAACTTTATTAATAATTCAAATAAAACCAATTTTTTATATTTGTTTATGAACATAACCAGTGTTTATTTTGTGAAAAGAAAGTACTAAATTTATCAATAGTTCTTGAGATAATTTGAGATTTGCACGCTTGACTGAACCAAAAACTATGGTACCGTAGTTTTCATTAATGGCGGCTATTTCAAATTTTAAAAGTATCAGTTTTATTTTTGCAATACCTCCTTTAAATCTCAACCGATTTTAATTATTTTTATTGCAAAATACAAAGAAAGAACAATATTTTTAATATATTGAATAAAAAATAATATCAGCTATTCAATTATAACAGTAAAATGAAGCTAAAATTTAAAATTAATAAAATCCAACAACGTGATTACTTTTTATGCAAAAGCAAACAAATTAAAGACCTAAAATGCGGAAAATTTAAAATCTTACAGATTAAATTGTACACATTGAGATAAACCGCAATTTTCTGAAATTGTTTACGCGATAAACGAGAGTGCAAATACGAACCCAGGGGTGGTACGAGAGCACTCAAAATATAACACGAAATCCTCTCCGACCGATAAACAAATCTTATAATTAATCCGGAAACTTGCAGCTTGCACTTTTAATTACTAATGAGCAGCAGATTATTTCCGCACGCAAATCCCAGCGAGCCTGAAATCTGCTTTATAACTATTTAAACATTTATCTAAATCCTCATAAAATATTCGAATCGTTAGAAATTTGCGGCATGTCAAGCAAGAAACTTTAATATTTGCCATTGTTGATGAGGGTAAGTTAATCCGCGAACGTCCGAAGAAACCGTCCTCTATGCGGAAACTTCGCTGTTGTCTTAAACAACAATAGCGGTTTCATGTAAATCCGTCTTATTAATTAGAGTTTAGATATATTGTGTGCAAGTAACCCTTTCAAAGATCTTTAAAATTCCGAGCGACGTTCCGGTCCCTTGCCGTTACGCCCCGACAATTTTTTTTTTTTCCTACACTTTTTACGTGCCAGACCTCTGTTTTTTTTTTGTTCCTATTTGTTCGTGAGCTTTGACAAATAAAAGAATTATAAAGCACTCTAGGAAACCCCCATTCTAGTTGGCCAAGTCGTAAATCCCGAAAGAAAGTTGCATAGTAAAGAGACCAAATGTAGAGGGAATGAAATATATTGGCATTTTGCACTGTGCAGCTTGCCCAAAATAAACTTCCCTTTCAAATTGGCATAATATACTCGTATACGTTTGTGCAGCTGAATTTATTCAGACGATATGAATAAATTAAATTGGCTGCAATTAGCAGTATTCCGTGAGACTAAAGGATTCAATTTATATGATAAAACATAACTTGCGACCAAAAGGCACGATGCTTTTGTGCATTTTAATTAACTTATGTTAGCAAATTAAATTATACATTTCTACTTTTACTATATGTTAGAAATGTAAACACATTTCTAATTGTTATTACACTGGTAAACAAAATTTTTACTTTTTTTTTGGTCATGGGAAACTTTTTTCAAATTTTGAATAAACAGAGGCCATCAAGCAAAAATATATCAAGGAAAAAGTTGGCATCTTTGTGATATCGATATCATGCTATGGTTACCATTAAAAAAAAAAACAATTTTTTTTCCTTAAAAATCAAGCAAACTATGGAAAATTTTAAAAATTATTTAGATAGTATTTTAAAATATCTATTAAGAATAATTATTCCTATATTTCTATCTCAAATAGTTTCCTTGGAATTAATTATAAAAATTTAGTCTATACCAAATAATTTTTTTGGATAAAAAATATCTATTTTTTCGGGATAATTTAGGAACTAGGATAGATTTCCCATTTTTGTTGGGTATAAAATTCTGAAAATTTTGGTCCATAAAAATCTATCTTTAACACTGTAGAAGTTAGCCAGATAAATGTTGAGAGAATGAAACTATTATTTTTTTAATGAAGTCGGGTCAACAAATAAATTTATCATTATAAAGTTCATGTGACAAAAACATTGCTTGCCAGTGTTATTCAGTGCTTGTTCTCATTAAATAATTAATAAGAGTAAAATAAAATTTCAATAGAAATTGAAAAATAAAATAAAACTAAACGGCGAGCAAACAATAAATCACTTAAGTCAATAATTTATTTCGTTGCGCATTTTATCGGCGAATACTTAAATTATCTTTCAAGACAATCCACCCCCATTTAGCCTAGAGCCTTCGAACGAAAGCGAATGTGTGTAGAATTAAATGCATTTTTTACGGCCTCGTAAAACCGACCTCTATATATTTAATTATAATCTTTAAACACGTCCATAAAAAGCCGAATAAAAACTATAAAAGCCGACCAAATTGAATTGGAAGGAAACATTGCGCGATCATTTCTTAATTAGATAATCCATCCAGAGAATTTTCACTTTCGTTCGAGCGCAATCAATTAAAAAAATAAAGAAAAAAAAATGAATACAATATAATAATATAATAAAAGATTACGAAATGAAATTATAACAAAGCAGCGGAATGAAATTCCTTCATTTGTTTCATTTTTGTATTATTTTATGAGCGCAACAGAAGTGCATAAAATGTACTCGTACATTTCATACTTTTCATAGTTTATTTATACAGCGAACAGAAGACATTCATTGTTCTTATGATCGAGTGCGTGAAAAGTGACAACGCGAGAGGCGTTTTCACCTCGAGTAATTACGTACCTGTGGCAGACATCAAAGAGTTATGAAAGCCGGAAGGCAAACATTCCGCATATTTGTATGCAAAACATGTATGCCGTATCCCCGAGATGCTCATCATGAGAGACCTGCTTCTGCTTGTCTCCAAAGAGACTGTATCAAAGGAGCGACGCGCGATACTTGTTTGGTATTTTCAGAATTCGTATACCACTTTTGAAGCGTCCCCAATTGAAACGAGAAGACTCTATTAAAAGTTTTCGGGGCTGACAAAATAAGAAAAAGTTTAACGGAAAAGTCCCGTCCTTTATTGGAACGTTCCTTTATGATAAAATGAGCTCGTTTTCAAAAAAAGTATTAAACAAATTTATAACTTTCGAATTATTATTGGAAAATTCTAATAAATTATTGAAAAAAGTTTTTTTTAATAAATTAAGAAGGAATAATATTTTTAATGGACTAAAATATAATGTCAACTTTCCAATAAAAAAAGTTAAAAGTTTAAATTACAAAAAGTATATTGAAATAATATTTGTTAGGGTCATTTTTTACAAAAGATTATAAAGAATTTAATACTTAGTAAAATGCTTTTTTTATTTTTAAAATTACATTATGAAATTTCAAGTAATTGATTTTTTAAGGAATTAAAATATATACTTTAGTGCTTTTTCCAGATGTTTTTTTAGTTAAAAGTTACAAAAAAATATTCAACTTAAAATATTTTTTTAGTTCAGTATGGAGAAAAACCATTCTATATTATTATAAAATAACAAAATAACTTAAAATAGTCGTCAACTTATAATGAAAGTGCAAAAATTAGTGAATTTATACGGTAAAATAGAAAACTACGGTGCGTTGGATCATTTTTTAAAGTCTGTATTTTATAAAGGCTATATTAATAATTCCAATAAAACCAATTTTTTATATTTGTTTATGAACATAACCAGTGTTTATTTTGTGAAAAGAAAATACTAAATTTCCTAATAGCCCCGGAGATAATTTGAGACTTGTACGCTCGACTCGACCAAAAACTAAGGCACCGTAGTTTCCCTGATAATGGCGGCAATTTGAAATTTCCAAAGAAATATCTTTTTCTAATAACTTCTTTAAATCTTAACCGATTTTAATAATTTTAATTGCAAAATACTAATAAAGAACCGTATTTTTTATATTTCGATTTAAATAAAAAATAATCCTTTTAATTCAATCTAAAAAAAAAACTAGGTCAAAATTTAGGTAAATAAAATTTTAAAAACTTATTATATTTTTCGCACAAATAAACAAATAAAAATAAAGAATAAAACTTCCAAATGCGCAGTAATTGTATACCGTGATATAAATGAACAATTTTTAACTTTTTTTTTTAATTCAACGAGTTATAAAATAGAATCATGTTTTGTCTTTAATGTAGATAACATAAAAGCGAATCAAAGGGTTGCTTCCCAGTGCACAACTTCCTCCTACGCAATTATTAATAGATCCGTGCGGTTTATCGAATTTCGATTCATGTCGCAGCAATGGCAGTAGAAAATTCGCCACGTGACAAGCGCGTGGGCGTCCAATTAATTCCGCGAAAGTGAAACCGTCGGCCCGGGATAATTAAAAAAATAAAGGCCGCCGCCTGTTAATTCAGACGTCAATTTTGGGCGTGACGGAATACAGGAAGCGGTGATTTTCTCGTCGGCAAAGGTCAATAACCGACCTTTACCCCTTTTTCCTTACTTTAAAAAAAAAAAAAAAAAAAGCAAAACTAAACTAAAATAAAGACTGTTTTGCATGCGTGGCATGTGCACAAAGCCTAGTTTTTTCTCCATAGGCAATTTTCACTTAATTTGCATAACTATTGGAGCAGTGGCGAAACAAAATTGACCGTCGCCGAAAGCAGAAAGAACGCAAAAAAAAGCGAAAAGTTATGTCAAATCTATTCTGCCCTTGAATGAGCTCACTAGTGTTCCCAATAAATCGACGCGCGTCCCCGAAGAAACAAAAACAAGAACGAAATAAAATCAGCATCGGAAGGAAAGTGGAAGAACCACTTTATTTTTCTCTCTGGATAGTGCTCTTCCACTTCTTCTTCGCCATGTATACCTATATAGAGGTATCCGCATTAAGTTGCGAGCGCATAAATTTACCAATTAGAATTCCCGAAAAACTCTCGGTGAAAGTTCTGCGCCTGATTGATTATTGCTGGCTGTGCGTTGTTAATTAGCGGATTACGTAAGGCGTGGTGCGAATAAGCAAAACGGAAAAATCACTCACCGAGAGCGCGAAGATGTTGGTCGGTCGTCGGGACACGGTTTGCAAATTTCTGCGCTTTGCGCACTGTAAAAAAGTGTGTTGATGCGAAAATGACAAGCTCTCGTTTGCCCAATATCTTTTGAGACTTTCTCTCTGCGCTGGGCCCACTGACGTAATGCAAACTATTTTTTTTTCTTTCTTTTCTCTCTCTCTCTCTCTCTCTCTCTCTCTTTCAATGTAAATACTCTGCTTTTAAAGCATCTTTTTGTTAATTGTTTGCAAGATCTTAATAAATAAACAAAAAAATGTGTAAATATATTACGTTTGGGAGATGTTTTACTGTTCAATAAATAAACGATAATTAATTAGATTACTCAGAGAAATCTATAAAAAATTGAATTCCATTAAGGGATTTTAATTAGGAAAAATTAAAGGAATATAATTAATTGCGTCACTCATTTTTTAATTAATTTTTCCTCGGATTTTCCTCGGAGAATAAACAAACTCTTCGTAATCATTTTAATAAATGCAAAAAGAATATTTTTTAGACTTTAACAACAAATAAAATTGTATTTGATTAATTTCTTCAGCATTTTTATGACAGAACGAAAATTAATCAAGCAAAATAAAGAATGAAAATTCATAAAAAAAATTATAACTAAAAAGAAATAGGAAAGTAGAAAATCCTGAATAGAATGATAAAGATCTTTGATAAATCTTCACTGTGTCCTTTGAAGGACTAAAAATAGCTGCACAAATAGTTTTTGCATGTAAGGAACATGTATAATCAGGATAAGCCCTCCTTAAATCCTCAAATGTTTACCTTCAGCAACACCGCAACGGGCAACGGCCACACAAAAGGAACGTATTCGAATGACCCATTTCGAAATTTATACCCGACATTAAATAAAATTACTAAGGTAAATGTCCTCAGTGCACAGGATATGTGGAAATCTTTGGGGGTTGTTTGCACCCCCGAAATGTCGTCCTTGAGCACATCTAAGGTGACTTGTTTATGTCAAGGCTTCCAATCATTCTTATCCTGACGCAAGCGATTCTTATTTATGCCTTATAGCCAGTGTGGCTCTTATGAAAACGGAAAGTCCGCTCACTCTTTTACTAGATACAAAACAAATATGCTCTAGATTCTCGCTTTTTTTCTGTCAACTTGTTTTTCTGGTTTTCTCCTAATTTGAATTTCTCTAATTTATATTTAGTTTTTTTTTTTTAAGACTAAGCTTGAGGAATTTACGCCAGAATTTCGATATTCTCTAGAACTTGATGATAACGAATTGGGGACGAAATTAAAGCGAAATCCAATCAGTGCGTTTAGTAGTACTCGGCGATCAAAAGCGTAGCGTTCCATTAACATTTTCAATGCAAGAAAATTCAAGATATTCATTAATCAACATGGTTTCGCTTTAATGTATTAGATGAAATACTTTAGATTGCGCTGTAATTTCTTGCTGATATTGCACTTTATTATCTAAATTTAATCTATATTTGGTATTTAAGTGAATAAAATAAATTGCTTATTGAGTTTAAAAAATAAAATGCTTTTAAAGGTTTTAATTTATTAAAACAAATAGAAGTAATTTTTTTAAGTACATTTTAAATAGCAATTAAAATTGAGCATCCATATAATGAGTATTACGCACATTATAGTGAACTTAAAAATTTACTTAATAAATTTAAATTTAAAAAAGTATATTTAAAAATATAGGTTCGAAAGCCTGTAGTAATAACAAAACAAATTAGTTATTCTTTTTGGTATATTTTTTTTAATATTGTAGAAAATTTAATACTTTTGAACACCCTTTTTTAAATTTTCAATTGCTTTAGGAAATTTCAATTAAATAATTTTTAATTGGAAAAGAATGATACCTAAGTCCATTTTTCTAATGTCTTTTTCGCAAAAAGATTATTAAAAAATACTAATCAAAATATATTTTTTTTTAATTCAAAATAAAGAAAAAACTATTCTATTTTAATATAAAATAACAAACAATGTCAAAATTTAAGAAAAAATGCAAAAATTAGTGAATTTTTACGCTAAAATAGAAAACTACAGTGCATTGGATCATTTTGAAAAGTTTTCATTTTATTAAAGCTACAATAATTATACAAATAAAACCAATTATTTATATTTATTTACAAATACAAACAGTATGAAATATGTGAAAAGAAAGTATTAAATTTCTGAAGAGTTCCCGAGATAATTTGACATTTGTACGCTCGACTCGACCAAAATCTAAGGCACCGTAGATTTCCTGCTAATGGCGGCAATTTGAAATTTTCAAATAAAATTTCATTTTAACTATGATTTTCTAATCTAATCCGCGACACAAATGTGATGATTACGCTCTTTCTATGTATTATTAGTGTACAATAAATAAAAGTCTAGCTGTCTAGCGGAGGCCTTTGACAAACAGAACAACAATCTCTGTTGCAAATCCGGAAACAAGGATTACTTTTCCCGTTTATCACCCTGCATAGTTGACTCCGTTAGGAATCACTGGGCACCCACCTTTTCCAATGAAATTCGCTGCAAGAAGTCTCAAGAGGACGCACTTTATTGATAAGACATTTCCATTTTACAAACTTTTACTTCTTCAAGTACTTAAGAACGGATTTTTAACGTGTTACCGCAACTTGGATTGCACTTATTCGAGTACTCTGACCAACTTGACCAAGTGATACAATAAATTCCTACTTAAATAATTAAGGTCAAAGGGTGAGTGGCTAGACGGATAAACAATTTTTGTAATTTTCGCAACTATGCAATTTGTTATTGGGTGGAAGCACTCACGCGATTCTCAGATGCATCACCAAAATCTGAATCAGCACTGAATTTATTATATTTCTACAATTTATTTTCTTAATTTTGTTTTTGCTGAGAGCTTCTTTTCTTTCTGTGATTTGGAATTGCACTTAAAGTTCTATAGAAGCAGTAGAACCGCTGTTTTCTCAAACTATTCTTAATGCCTTAATGCTTTAAATTAGTAAATGAAATACTTCCAATTTTATTTGTTTCTGATATTGCACTTTACTATACTTAATTTATATTTATTATTGAAAAAAAAAAACTACTTATCTTGAGTTGGAAAAATAAAAAAATCATGTCGAAAAATAAATTTTAAATGACAATCATAAAGACAATAAAATAGCCAAAATTTTATTCACCTACAGCAATAAAAAAATGAAATAAAGTCCACTAAATAAATATAATTTATTAAGCTAATTATTTATTGGACTGACATCTACTTTCTTTTTTTTTAATATGTATTTAACGTCCTATCCAATAAAGTTTATTAAAGACCCTAAGTGGAACAACGTTTTATTGCCTCTAAGTACTTGCAATTTGGTAAACAATAATAATTAGAATTCTAATGGGTTGTTACTGCAAATTACTCGTATTTCCTGTTAAAATTCTCATTTGCAATTTACAAATTTAATCGTTTTTTTTTTCTTCGATATAGCATAAAATAAATTCCAAAACTAGTTTTTTTATTAGACAGCCTTGAACTAATTATCATTTTTTTGCTAATTTATCTAAATTAGTTACTTAATAAGTAGTTCATTGGCTATTAATTATTTTTATAAAAAACACTTTTAGAAACTTTACATTTATTGACATAAAAATGTCGATCGATTTATTTTTAATTAATTTACTAAAAGTGAAAATCAGAATATTATAATTTAATAAAAAAAAACATTTTCTTTAATTGTGGCAGATTTATAGAACCAAACAAAGTAATAAAAAGTAATAAAATACCAAAAAAAATAATTAATTCCACATCCTTAAAAACACAAGGAAAAAATAAAAGTAATAAGTCATGAGATATTCTTCTTCAGCAGTAAAAAGGAAAATACCTTTTTTAATGAATTCCACAAAAAGACAATTAAGAAAGAATAAAACCGCCTTCAATAAAAAGATTTTTTACGTTGCGACTGAAAATTCAGTTAATTAGGACTGGAAAAAAAATAACTAATGGAATTTGCTTGTCCCTTTTATTCATTCTCAAAGGATATTATCAATTAGGGCACAGCGCCGTTAACCAGAAAGCTCGCAGAGACAATTTCAGAGATCATTTTTTTCTACCAACTCCACAGTCGGCAAAAGAAGCAAGGACAAGGCCGCCAATAAGTGTCGGAGGGAAACAACGTATAATAGAAATGAACAGGTGGTGATAGTTGGTCGGGCCGAAGAAGTGGAGCCGCGAGTCCGCGACGGCCTCTAGTTGATACTCGATACCGATTGAGCGAAGAGCAAAGAGAGTTGTTAGAGAACGCGCTGCGAAAAGCAACGGTGCATTGAATCGCATCGATGCATAATAATATTAAATGTCGATTACCGAGACAATTGTGCGTACTTTTCGCGTTTCACTTTCGTAACAGCAATAATAATAACCGCAGAAACAGTTCAACAAACTATGGCCGCTGATATGGGCACGAAACCGGAACTAATCTACGAACTGATCATAACGGTGATCAATTTGCTGAGCATTGTGGCGAACGTGCTGCTCATAATCACGATAACGCGCTCCAAGTTTATGAGGACCAGGACGAATCTGTACATTCTGAACGTGTCCGTGGCGGACCTTATGACGCTGCTGGTGCTGCTGGTTTACTACGTGAACAAGCGAATTGTGCGGTACTTTGATCGCTTCGGACACGTGCAATGCGTGCTGACCGATGCCGAAATTACACTGCAAATCGTAACCGTGTGCTTCGTCATCATCTTGCTGTGCAATTTTCTGTTTACGAACAAGTGCATCTCGCAGGGCATCTTCGTGGTGCTCATTTGGAATTTATCGGTGGTCACCTCGTACTTCAACGTGCTTTATTGCAACGACGAGATGACGCTGGCGATGGGCGCCTCGTACGCCGCGCTCCTTGCCATCCTGCTGCTCCTGCTGATGATCAAGTACTGCCAGCGGTGCAGGAATAAAGGCGACGTGAGTCGGGACGGAGCTTTCCGTCTTAATTTCGCCACGATCTTCGCCTGCTTGTGTCTCAGCAGTTGGATCGTCAATATTGTGGCCGAATTCGGCTTCGCCAATGAGTCCATCTTCAAGCACTTCGTGCTGGCGTTCGGGACGTCCGTTAAAGTGGGCAAAAATATTGCATTGACGCTCTATCTCTTCAAGTACAACGAGACGTACAAAGACAGCTTAATGGCCCTGTTCAATTGTCGCAGCGTCAAGATAAACGAGTCTATCAACTATTCAAATCAGCAAACTTCGCTTGATTTTGCCGTGCGCAACAATAACGAAAAGATTGTCTCGTGAAAGTAGGTTTTTCTTTCTTTATAAACGCCGCCGAAGGAAATTTTATGCTGAATGCGTTAGTAATAGAAGTGCAGAATCGATTGCAAACTATTTCTGAAGTTTTGCTTGGAATTTTTTTAGTGCTATTTGGAAATGTCGAATTTCTACTTAAACAATATGCAACTTTTCCAATGGGAAAAACTTTTTTTATCATTTAAAAATAGGAAACATTTACTTTTTGAATTAAAGTTCATTACTTGACGAAGTGTTTTTCTTACTTTGAGTAAAAAATAACATTTCATTTCAATTGATTTTTAAAATAAACCTAAAGTGAATTATCTTTTAAATAAATCGAAATTAAATCATCTTTAGATTAAATATAAATTAAATTGTCTTTAAAATAAATCTAAATTAATTTTTTTAAATAAAATTCTATACTTTAATTTAAATAGTAATAGATCTGCAAATAACTTTAGAAGTTTTTCCGAAGAAATTTTTGAATGCAGTAAAAGTTACTAAAAGTCGATTTTTTTCTTAACAAATTAAACTATTTCAATTTAAACTAAACAAAAAAGTTTTTCCTAACTACTAAAAAAAAAAATTACTGTAAAGTTAAAAAAATGATTACATTGTGAAATATTCAGCTTACTTTACTTTAAATAATTAAAAAGCAACGACTTATAAATTATCACAACCATAATCTAAATTAAAAAATAATTAGTGTGAAATTTTGCACTTTAAATTTGCGCAAAAAAACTACTCAAGCATAAAAATAAATCTATAAAAAAACGAAATGAAAAAAACCTTAATGCACTTCTCTTATTAAAACAAACAGTAAAATAAAAAAGGCAAATCACGATAAATACCAGAATCGCAATAAAATAATAAAAAAAAAAAAACTGAGAACTTAGATCTAAAGCAAAGTTTATAATTGCGGAAAGGAAAAATGCGATTTCACTTTAAATAAGACTGTTATTATTGCACGTCGTGCGAATGTGTGCAAAGTGATATTTAATTTTTAAGAGTTATTAGAAATTTTTAATAAGCGAATAATTAGCATAACATGTAAATTAGTAGTGTATATAGAATACAATAGCGTTTAAATAAATTAATTGCAATTGCATTACATTAAAATTTTACATTAAAGTGCACAAATAAAAATTTAAATTACTTTTAGTAAAAACAATAAAGTTTTTTTTAAGAATTAAAAAAAATTTCAAGTCGCGTAATTTTGAATGGCCGTTTTTTGGTGACTTTTATTACATCACCTGTTATTTGTTTGATAAGTCAACAGGAAACGTTACAAATTACAAAAATGTAATATTTCAAATGATACAAGAATTGTATTTAAATTACTATTCTTTTTTTTAGTTAGCAACTTAAATATTTTGCAATGTGCTTATTAAATCAAAGAAAAAAAACCAAGAAACAAATATCTAATTATATTTTTGGAATTGCATGGTAATATTATACCAGTTGATTTCTTAATAACAATAATTTTAATTGCATGAAATAGACAGAATTTATATTGCTGGGAAAGTAAGTGCACTTTACTAATATGAACTACATAGCTCAAGGTTGTATTTTTTCGTTGATTAATTTTTACTATAGTAAATCATGTTTCATGTCGAAACAAAGCTAAAGCTAAAGCTATTCCATTACAAATGTATAAAATATAAATGTATATATGTTAGTGCCAGTAATTATAATAAATTAAAAGATTAATTAATTAAACCTTAATTACTGAAAAAAAAACTTTTTATTCACTGCAGCAAATAATAAAATAAAATAAAACAAAAAACAAAAAATAAACTTTAAATTAATGGACGCAATTGGAAACAAATAACGAATACCAGGGACAATTTGATTACAACTGTAATTCGATCTTTAAAGGCTATAGAACAGAACAGCAGCTATTATTCAAATAGAAAAGAGATTTCGTTCCAGTTTATTCGAGCAAAGCAAATTAGCCATAGTTAGAGTGAAATTTTCTTCTCTCTCTCCTACCATTTTAAGCATATAAAATAAATAGAAGCAAGTAGTATACCTACATAAAAGTAACTACTAATTAATGCCTTGAGAAAAACAATTAATCCTTATCTGTTTCATGTGCCGGCTCTAGAGAAAATGGAAACTGTAATGAAGACGATCGAAAGCGCTATCGAAGACGCGCCCTATTACAATTCCTCAAGCGAATGGCACGTCTACTGGAGAGTTTACATGATAGTGACCACGATGGACGACGTACTATCATTTTTGGCAGTCGTTTGCGACCTGCTGATTGTCTGGGTCCTAATTAGACAGTCGAAAATGCGATCGACTTGGTACACCCTCTTGGGCAACTACGCTTTTTTCGACAGCCTGTACAACATGTACCTGATGAAATTGCTGTTTTCCGTTATGCCGTTGAACAACGGCGGACTCGATACCCGATTTTTGCAATACTGCGTAATTGAGCACTTCCAAATGCTGACCAGATACTGTACAATGCTGATAATCGTGGTGATTTTAAGGAACACGCTCGTAAAGCGCAAAGTTGTCAGTGACATAACTTTAATAACGCTAATCTATCTTTCGTTGCTTACCCAATCGGTGATTAACGTATTGATCTGCGAAGCGGAAGAGGATAGTTACTGGATTATACCGTTTACGTTCTTTTCGTTTTTCGTGGCGTTTCTCGGCTATGAGCTTTACATGGTTTTCCTTGTTTACGTAAGGAAAGTTTTATTTTCGCGCGAGGCAAGAGTTCAAATTAACGTTTGCCGCATTTTCGTTTATTCGCACATTATTGTGTTCCTTTCTTTTTGGATCGACTGGAATACGATTGGAATGTATGCTCAGTTCGCTGAACTGCTAATGCCGGGCGTTGGTGTTTTGACTTTTCTGTATATTTTGATCGTCGATGGGAATTTCCGCGTTGCCCTTAAGAATGCAGTTAGATGCGGCAATGCGCAAGAAGTCGATGGGCAAATTGTCATTTGCGATGAGGAGGACAGGCAAACTATTGAAATCGACTTTAATAAAATCGAAGAAAATTGAGAAATTTAGGAAATGAGGAATAAATTCCCGGCTTTTATATTGCATAGAAAATGGATTTAAAATTCAAAAAAAGCAATGTTTGCAAAGATTAAAATAATACATTTTACCATATTTTTTTAAAATTAAATAATAAATTCTTTGAATAATAATTATAATTTTACTTGTAAATAATAGATTAAAACATTAGTTTAATTTTTCTTGTTGTTATTGAAAATAAATTATTTTTATTTATAATTTACATCTTTCATTTATTTAATTTTTAAGGTTCTACAGTTAAAAAATTAAACAACAAATTAAGAAATTAAAAATTTTCAAAATTAAAATTAAGAAATCGTTTTTAAACTAATAAAAGAAATCCAAAACAAATCATAACTATTTTTTTTTTGTAAATTACACCATTAAATAAATAATAAATTAATTCAGTAAATAGGAAATATTGCAAATAATAAATACCAGAAACCGATTGATTAAAATTGTAATTCAATATTTGAAGGTTGCAGATCAGCAACTATTTTAGAAATTAGAAAAGGGATTTGCTTTCAGCTTTCAGTTTATCGAAACCATGGACACAGTTATTTTCTACTACGGATAAAGAAGTTTAAGAGTAAATTTCTGCTTCAAAATTAAAAATTAAAAAAAAAAAGAAAGGTAATGATTTCCTTACTAAAATATAAATACGATTTTTATCTATTATTTTAAGAATTTTCAAAAAATAAAAAGAAAAAAAAAAAAATGGAAACCATAATGAAAACAATTGAAAATGCAATAGAAGACACCCCTTATTACAACACTTCAAGCGAATGGCAACTTTACTTCAAATACTACATGTTCTTCTCTTATGCTGACATCATCCTATCATATTTGGCAGTAATTTGCGACTTAAGTACTCTGTACGTCTTGGTTCGACAACGAAAATTGCGATCTTCTTGGTATACCCTCTTGGGCAACTACGCGTTTTTCGATTTTCTCTTCAACACGTCGATAATTCGCTGGATTTTTTTTATATTGCCATTGGAAAACGACAATTACGAATCAAGAGTAGTGCAATATTGCGTAACCGAGCATTTTCAATTGTTCGTTCGAACCTGTAGTATTATGATGATTCCTATTATTTTAAGGAATGCAATGGTAAAACGCAAAGTAGTAAGTGACGGCACTTTAATTACACTAATATATCTTTGATTGGCAATTATGGCGATAATTAACGGTTTTATTTGCGAAGCGGAAATGCAGTATTACCATTATATTGATTTGGCAATTATGAGTTGCTTCGCATTGTTCTTTCTGTTTGAAATTTATATGGTTTTTCATGTATTTGTGCTGAAACGTTTCATTTCCAGTGAAATGCACGTTCAAATTAATATTTGCCGTATTTTAGTTTATTCGCATGTTACTCTTTTCATCATGTTTTTCTTCGGCTGGCACTCACTTGGGTTATTTGCACAATTTGCCGAATTGATGATACCAGCAAATGGATTATTTAACTTTTTCTATTTGTTTTATGCTGATAATAATTTTCGCGTTTCTGTTAAGAATGCTTTAAAGCGTGGGGATCCGCAAAATGTAGATGGAGAAATTGTTATTTGCGATGAAGAAGATAGGCAAACTATTGCTATTAACTTTAGCAAATTTGAAGCTTAAAGAATATTAAAGAAAATTGAATAATTTGAAAATTTTGGAACAAATACAGAACTTTTATAATTTGAAAAAATAAAAAAAAAATTATATAAAAAAATTACAGGCGAAAAATAAAAAATGCTTTTGCAAAACTATTAAAGCTTCATGTTTCTGTTTATTTTGTGATAATAAATAAAATAAAATAAATTTACTTTGTAAATATTATAGATTTGAATCATCAATCCTTTTATTTAAAACTAACAATATATATTTTTAAAATTTAAAAATTAAAAAATCCTCACAGCACTTTTAAATAATTTAAACAAATTACAAGTAATATTTTCAAAATAAAAATTGAAAGTTGTAAAGTTAACCCCTGTCAATCTAATAAAACAAAACTAATAATAACTTCTATGGCAACTTGCAGCCTCTATTAACCTAATCAGTAGAAAACCAATAATAAATAGCAGAAACAATTTGATTGCAATTGTAATTCAATCTTCGAAGGCTGCAGAACGGCCACTATAATTAAACAAAATAGAAAATTTGCTGCCAGTTTATTCCCATTAACTAAATTAGCCAAAGGCTACAGATTTTTGTTTGTCAACAGTAAAACTAACTTCAGCTTAAACAGTTTTTTGCGAAAAGTTGAGAAAAGTTTCTCATTCCAAAGTAAAACAAAAACAAAAAACAAAAAGGTAATTATTTATATAAATCAAAACAGAAAAATTACCAATTCTTTGTTTTAGAAGTTTCCTGAGATTTTAATAATCACCAAAATTTCAATATTTGGAATTGAAAATAAAAAATGGACACTATAATGGAAACAATTGAAAATGCCATAGAAGATGCACCTTATTACAACACTTCGGGCGATTTTCTCTTTTACTGGAAAATCTACAAGGTCTACTCTTATTCAGATATAATTTTATCATATGTTGCAATGATTTGCGACTTAAGTATTTTATATGTCTTAATTCGGCATCCGAAACTGCGATCTTCTTGGTACACCCTCTTAGGCAACTACGTCTTTTTCGATTTTCTGTTCAACACATCGCTGATGCGCGTGATTTTTTCAATACTGCCATTGCACAACGACAATTACGAAACGGGAATAGTGCAATTTTGCATAAGCGAGCATTTTCAATTGCTCGTTCGAGCTTGCAATGTTCTGATGATTCTTATTATTTTAAGGAATACAATGGTAAAACGCAAAGTGGTAAGTGACACCACTTTAATAACGCTAATTTATCTGTGGTTGGTAATTACATCGATAATTAATGGTTTTATTTGCGAAGCTGAATTGGATTATTACCATTATATAGATTTGACGTTTTTGAGTTGTTTCGCATCGTTTTTTCTTTTTGAGTTTTACATGGTTTTTCATGTATTTGTGCGGAAGAATTTAATTTCATGCGAAATGCACATCCAAATTAATTTCTGTCGTATTTTTATTTATACGCATCTTATTGTTTTCTCCATCTTTGGTATCGACTGGTTCGAAATTGATGTATTCGATCAATTTGTAGAATTACTTATACCGGCAAATGGGCTTTTTAACTTTTTATATTTGTATTATGCAGATTATAATTTTCGTGTTTCTGTTAAGAATGTTTTTAAGTGTGGGAATCCACAAAATGTAGATGGAGAAATTGTTATTTTTGAAGAAGAGGATAGACAAAGTATTGAAATTGATTTTAGTAAAATATCAGTGTATTAAATAAAATTTAAATGATCTTTTTTAAGGAAAAAATTAATTTAATTAAATGTAAATTCCTAATAATTTATACAAATTAAATAATTATTTTTAATATTGAAAATTACTCTAATAAAGCTAATAACTTAATATCAATTGCTGTAATAAAATAAAATATGGTAAACTTGAATTAATCCATAAAAAAGATACAAAAAAATTAAATATTTCAATACTACAAATCAAAAAAAAAAAAAAAATAGCATTTATAAACTGAAAATAAACAAATATATTTTAATCTTCAAAATTAAAATTGACTTTAATAAAATTGCAGTGTTTTAAATTACTAAAATTAAAAAAA
>JASKGO010003537.1:0-42923 GCA_030556065.1 Holobus sp. GC000080 | reverse complement strand
ATTTGATGCTCCTACGAGAAATAGTTCTTGAGATATTTGAGAAATATTAATTTTTATGTACTTAGATTTTAGAAAACATTGTTAATAGTAGGCGTTTTGTTGTTGCCATAGTAACGATCAATATCTAAGTACATAAAAATTAATATTTCTCAAATAACACAAGAACTATTTCTCGTATGAGCATCAAATAAACCATTTCTGAAAGGTATTTTCTTCTAGTTTGTGACAAAAGAATAAAAAAGTATGGTTTCCATTTGAAAAATTAAAGTTATGGTTTCCCCATAACAAATGCCCTAGGATGCAAAAAAAATACCCTGTATACATGGGGGCTATGTTCAGTGTTATAATATCCACACTGTATGTAAGTTATATCCTAGTAAGAAATAAAATAATGTTTGAAATGAAACCAAATTATTAAATTTTTATACTTGGGTTTTGGAGTTATGAAGATATTTAGAAAAATTTAAATGAATTTTATTACTTGTGTTAAAAGTGGCATAAACAGTTTGTCCGTAATTGATAAAAGCTCAAAGGATTAGAAAAATTTAATCAAAGTATATGTCAAGTACTGGCAAATAAATTGCGCAATCTTAAAATTGATTTTAATTATCTGCGCAAAATATATACGGCAAATGAAAATCTGTATTTTAGACGAGTCGCGAGTTGACAAAGTTTAAAAGGACGTGTGTAAAATAGTGCATTTTTATTACTTAAACGTGATTCCAACCTGGTCTCTTTCAAACAGTATAAGTCATCTAGTAGTTAATAAATTAAAATTTTTCATCTTAAAATATTTCTATGTCATTTATCTATTTTGATATATTAGTGTAATTATTTTTTATTTCAAAAAAATTGTCTTACAAATCAAAACAATTGAATTTTTGGACTTTTAAGTTGAGAGAATCTTTACTTCCGGTTATAATATTAGAAAATGTATGTAACAAATCTTCAATTTTTAATAACAGTTATTAAATATAACTAATTATGGTACTAAATGGTTTTGGTTCCTTGAAGGTCTCCTAGTCATCCCCTCTTATACAAGCAACAAGGAATCATCATCAAACATCAAACTTTCATCAACATAACTAATTAAGATTACAAATATGAAAGTTTTGTGAAAATAGTTTACCACTGAACAACAATCAAAATGATAAAATTGTAATTTTTAGAGAGCTTTGTTAAAAATAAAATTATCAACCAAAACATTCTTTGAAGTTTAAATTGTAAAATATTTCTTAATGAATTGTTTACTTTATTATGTGCAATTTTCTAATATAATTTAATTTAATAAACAAACAAATCAAAACTAACACATATTAGGGTTAAAAACTTTTTAGTACATATCAGTTTTCTTTTATTAAAATGAAGTTTTGTAGTAAAAAGAACATTTTTTACGTCATAATTTCATTTTTCTTAGTTAAATCATTAATAAAAAAATTATATACAAAAAATTATAAAACTCCCACTATAAGAGCAAACTCGCGATATTAATCAGCGATTCTTGGAGGCAACGTGAAAATATTTCATTTTTAACGAACGAAATAAAGAAGCAATTAGCTAAATGAGTCATAATAAGTCTCGACAAATTTATTTTAGTCCGGCCAAAACGAGGCAACAGAACATTCCATTTTTCTTGCGTACGTTCAGCGCGATATAACAAAAGCTAGGGCCAAAGAGGAGCGCGAGAGAGGTCCCATTGCATCCATCCGAGAGACGCGCAGTTGAGATATTTTTTAATTAAAGAAATAACTTGTATTCTCGGTGCGCTCTTCCGTACTTCTTCTTTTGCCTTCGCGAATGCGTGTACAGGGTGTTTGATCGCAGCTCGTCGAAAAAAACTGTGTCCCGAGCGAAATGCACACACTGTGCCACTGCTAATTTGAATCTTACTCGCTTTGAGGTGCAGCCATGGATGACTTATTGGCTTTTATTATTCCAGCGTCTGAACGAGAGATGAATGTTGTTTTTCTTCGTGCATCTCTTCGTGTTTGCACAAAGAGAAAATAAAAAGCGAAGTGCTCAAGGACTCATTTTACGTAATAATAAACGTATTTCCTGTATTTGCATTGTTTTTTTTTCGACTCTTCTTCATTTTGAGTTGTTGTTAGTTATAGAAGTTATTAAAGTTTTTTTTTGTTTAAATAACTTCCTTTTATGTTTTTTGTTGTTGTATAATAAATTTTGTTTTAGGTTTTATTCAGTTTTAATTTAAAACTTGAAAGAATGCAATATACGAGCAAATTGTGCAGTAAATAACCGTACGTGGGCCCTTATTAGTTTTTATTCGAATGCGCACCTAAGCGTTCGCACCCCTATTCGTACAAACCAGCTGAACTCTTATCCGTTCTTCCGTAACTAATAAGCTGTGGCTAGAGAACTATTTCGAGGATTTATTGTCCTGCACCTGAGCGACGTTCAACGGATGAGTAACTCAATAATAAAATCTTCGCACAGATTTTACGACCAACGGAGATTTCAAACGTAAAACGGTATCGATTTAGTGCCTTGATTTCAATGCATAATGCGTCTATAAACCCTTTGTTCTTTAATTTTGGACTCTTTCTCCAACGACAAAATAGCAAAGGTGCCTACCTTCTGCAAAAAACACTGATCCTTTGTTATAGTACTTTCACCCCTAACTGACTGCTTCTAATCCTCACAACTTAAGTAGACACTTTCTCTACGTCATTGTTGTAACTACGCATTAAGTTGACCTGATTTTAGACAAGATGCGAAGTTGCCCTGTCCTGATTTACATAATATTCGCAGGTACAAGCGTAATCCACCTATAACAACTAAATTCCACCCACTCGGGATTTCCACGGTAATAATAACATCATCATTTTTGATGCTAATTAGGGTGTGGATAATTCAAAATTAAAAATATTGTTAAAGATAATTGAGGAAACTGTTTTAATGAGAGTACTCGCAATTTAATTCACCGAGTAACGTAGGCAGTCCAGAAGTGTGCGTAACAGCTAAGAAGTTGCAAAAGTGTGTCGTTGACGGGTAAATTCACTAATTGCACTCCCTGGTCGTGACATCCCTGATATCCTAAAGACCGCGATCCATTAAAATTCCCATTCGAGCAGCGGAAGACTAACTAATAGTCGCGAACGCACAATAATCGACGCGATAACGACATCTTTAAAATCGCATATTGAATTTCCAATTAAATATTTCCGCCGCTCGTAATAATGATCATATTAGAGGGAAATTATTTTCTAAATGAGGGGACGACATAAATTTCCACGGAGTCTTAACTTTAATTATGTTCGTCAATGTTTTCTTTTAATTTGATACACTCGGAAAAATATTACCATTGTTCATTTTTGAAGTGCTTTATAAAACAGAATTTTATGCGATATTAGTCCGAGATATTTGATCTATTGACTTGTTTAAGTTTTTACATTTGGAACTGAAATTATATATATCTAAAAAAATCTTTGAAGTAATTTTATGAAAAGAAAGAAAACAAACGGTTTATAGAAAACAATATACAAAATTATACTTTATAAGATATTTACGGTATCGGAATGGAATATTTGTAAATCCCTCACTTCGGTTCAAACCCTAACAACATTCGGAATCATTTAGCATAACCTGAAGGATTTTTATTTTAGTAAATCCTACGGAATACTTTTTTGCTTGCATGATTATAATTCGTAAGTGCACTCGAACAGGCGTAATACCTATATGGGTCCAAGTACGTAACATATTTCCAATCCTCATATTCAGACCCTAAGATATAATACCCTTGGAGAGCCAACATGCACGCTTCGGAAAATTGGGGGCGGAAAATCGCTGTAGCATAAACACTTTCGATTCATCGATGCCATAACATTATGATATTCACGCAGGCATCGACGATGATATTTGGTTGTTGGGGAGAAGAGAACATTGCGACCGCTGCTTCTCAATCTAATCAAGCATACGCAATCTTAACCCTTATATTATTCGAACGTGGAAACTTGTTCGGCAAATATCCTTCATTATTTATAAACTTTCCTAAGACCTGTATTAATTTAGTTGACCGGATTGCGTTCATAAGTCCTGCCGCACAATAAGCACGTCCATCACATCAGATTTAGCTGAATTATGGACGAGTCCAGAGGACCAGCTTTGTTAAGGTACATTTAGTACGTATAGTGGGGTGGCTTGGTCATCGTCATCATCATTGGATGCGACTCAAGGTACAGAGGGTCCAATTAGTGGTAGCCGAGAGGTATTACAGTGTGCTGTCCATCTCTTTGATCATCGATTTTATTAAAACCAGTCGGAAAGGAATTGGGGTCCTAGGGGAAAGCTACGAATTATGACAAGTGATACAAAATGCAAATAATAAGATCTTATCCGGCTTTAAGCAGTAGCAATCATATAGGCTTACCTCCCATTATCCTTTATTAGGAGGACACAACAGCTCGTTACACGCTGCGGGAAATTCGATACACTTTCTTTCTGTTTGCATAAAGGGACAGCCCATAATATATGCATTTGTGTATGTATAACTGGGTCTATGTGAACAATGAAAAAGTCGTGTTATAATTGGGTTGTTAGTGTACCCGGAATAACGATTGTACTCTTTTTACCCAACCCCAATTTTTACATATAAAAGACGCAATTCGGAAATTACATTTTTCAAACAACAACACCAACATATTATACGAGACATTTGATTTATACCTTCGAATTAGTTTGTGTCAATGTAATAATAGTGGGAAATAATTGTGCTGGCTAACTGCTTATTATGATTAATGATTGAAAACCATTTTGCAGGTTTATGTTGAAACGTCATTAATTTACAACAAATTGACCATTAATAAATTCGTGCCATACAAATATTTACCTGTACTTATTCCGGGCAAAAACTATTTACCTATTAGCAATTAAATATCGATCCTTTTAATATCTTGTCTAATTTCATTTCGAGTTTAATTGAAATCCATCTAATCGGGTAAAATTTATGAATCTTGGGTAAGAGATAGTGTTACTAGTTCATCTCACAAGTTATACTTATTATCTTAAGTATTTTTTGTGCACGAATTTTTAAATTATACAATTTTCGCACTATGGAATTTGTGGAATGATTTGCACGCCATCCCTCCTATTCTCTAATTCGGTATCCCCAGACGTGAATATATTCCCAAAAGGAGGAAAATGAAAAGACCGTTAAAAATGGTTAAAGGATATTTTAACAGCCTTCCTTCAGAACGTTCCGTAAAAGAATTCCTTTATAGAAGATCTCGTAACCAATTTTTTTGAAGTCTGAGGATATTATAAAGAAAATTGTAGTCATTTATTTATTAATTTCCGAATTCAATGGTCAAGTTAAGAAATTTTCAAGACGCAACTTGGAATTTTACTGAATGAAGTCAATGGGCGAACCATTTTCTTAATCTTAACAGATATTTAATACTTAACAAAAATAGTGTAGTGATATTAATTGAAGATAATATTGCCATGGTACTAAATGAATTATTATCAACATAATAACAAGAAATAATATAGACGATTTATTGAGATTAATTATGGCTGTATATGAGTTATGGATAGAATTTCAGGGTGAAATAGCTACAATGGCTGTAAAGATATGGGTGCTTAGCAACTCACATGTAATAATATGCGTGTAGAGACGGATGTTTGGTAATCTGTAAGGAATCCCGTTTTCAATCAATGCTGCTTCACTTCAAACCATCCGTGCCTCGAACAATACGGCCTCCGAGATAAAGGCGACATATTCGAGGAATTCAAGCCGCATTCACGACCACTTGAACATCTCTTCATTAATCCCAAATTAAATTGCAAAATTTCATGATGTATGCTCGACTTATTACTCTCTCTTGCACTGCTTCAGTTTAAACCCTCTCTCCGCCTCTGAATGTTGCTTCGATCTGCGGAAGATCTGAAGTGTAGGAAATTAATCGACCCGCAACTTCAAGACGCGATGAATATTAAATTTCACCTAATAATCGTCATTCCAAAGATACCTACATCCAGACATCCGATTTCTATTGATTCCCCTACTTCATTCATCAGCTTTTCATATAAGATGTACATCTGAGGTTGCCAAAAGTTCGATGACAATGCGGATTCGTTGAATAAAACACTTCTTTCGTCTGATGATAATGTCAACAATGAAACGAAAAGTTTCCCGTACTTTTGCGATGAGACATTCAGCATCCTCACGCTATTTTTGCACATTGTAGATGGATATGGTGCGCAAAAGAAGAAAAAAGTCGTTCGCAGGTTGTATTATTTAAATTGCTGCAGATTTTTCAGTGGGGCATAAATGGGGGAAATCGCGTCATATTTATCAAGATGTTCACCTCAGGAAATCTCGCGAATAAATAATGTCAAAGACCCTATGAAAGCGATCTCAAAATGATCATCAGTAAGAAAATGCCTTGGGAAAGTAACTCATTTATATTATACTATTTATCCAAAAGAAAACTATTATTTCACATGCACAATAAAGTTGAATCAAAATTTGAAGCGATTCCAGTAAACATAAGTTTTTTCTCTTAATGTAATGTCTTATGGGTCCGGCCGCCGGCTTAAAAGACATAATAGTAAAAAATGACCTTTTATTGATTGAAAATAAAACCGCCTTACAAGGGAGGCAAAAAGACAGTCACCCATTTGGAGCCCCCTGCAACCCCTCGAATTTCACTGCGCATATGTATTATCCCATAAATCACCCCTCGTGGAAAGCGGGCAGCAGCATCGTGACCTCGATTTTCCCCCTGTTCCAAGCACTATGTTCTGCGACAGACTACTGCTCTTGATTACCTACCCCCCATTCGGAGCCTCACTAGCTCCTGCTTCAGTGTGGTCCCCTGAAAGTAAACCAGGGCCCCTCTGGAAACAAAGAGTTTTCGTTGAGCGATAAATTCGATCACGCCGAATGAGCGGGCGCCATTGGCGAACTCTCAATTAGAATAATATGTAAATAGAAGAACGATATCATAAAGGAAGATCTATTTGAGCCACCAAAGAGCATTAGTATTCCTTTTGATATACTCGCACCAATGTGTAGTGCAGATAGACTTGTCGACAATCGGAAGTGGGAACAGCTTATGTGTGTTTGCGAACCATGTGCGTTTCCTTTGAATAAATGCGTGCATATAGAGAGCGCAGGAAATGTTTTATTACTTCCGGTATTATGTAAATTCACCCCTTTAGATGCATTCTTAAATTTCGACAAAGAGACGATAACAACAATAAGTTGCACCATAACTTATAACTAATTTATTAACTATTAAACTTCATACGTTCTAAGCTAAATAACAAAATGCATTTAAAATTCAACGATTAAAGCATTTTATTTTGCCAAAGACAATTTTTGAAATAATTGGTAATGAGATTTCATTATTTTTATAGTTTATGGAGTCTATTTAAGGCGCAAATATTTCTTTGTAAATTACACGTGATGATGTAATAGACACACTGTTAAAATGCTATTACGTTTGCTCTCTTTCGTTACGATTGTTGTAATTACACCATTGCTAATTTTAATAAGGCCATTACGGTAAGGAAAGGGGTAGTAGGATTTGGCGGCGCCCTAAAATATGAAAGATAACTGTATACGCTGCGGAGTTGCCACTTAAGAAGTCGTCTAACCCCCTTCTATAATAACTAATAAAGGAGCTGATGAAGCGAAATGTCCTCGTGTTTAATAACAACAAGAGAACCCACCCCATGACACTTATTTTATTAGGTACGCATTATAGCAAACGCGTGCATAAAGAGGGTTTTGTTTATTTTATACAGGATGTTCTCGTTCTGCTTACATCAATAAACCGAAATTACAAATTTCCCAAATTAAAAAAAAATAAAGCTGGAGGAACTCTAAAAATGTACCTATTTAAAAAATAAATTGATACTTGAAAGCGATTTTGCTATTAATAAGAATAAATCATTCTTTAAATAATCAATAAGTGGGAAATTCATTTTCTCTAAAAGCAACAATTATTTAACTAACCACGATTGGAGGCCAATCAATAAAATGAAATTAAATCATTTGCTCACCTTCCAAGTGAAAAATTGGAATTGTACAAAACAATTACAGGGTATTTTTGATATTTTTGGGTTTTGGTTAAGCAAAGCTAGGTTTGTGTTCCGAACACCTAAAAACCTCTTCAATTTTGATAAATAATAAATAAAAAAAAAATACCTAGAAAAATAAAAAAGTAATTATCAATTAATATAACAATTCATTTTTACATAACTTATTAAATAAAAGTCACGATTGTAACAATTCATTTTTACATAACTTATTAAATAAAAGTCACGATTGTTATTAAAATTGTTTTGATATTTTGAATTTTTATAATATTATAGTTATTTTTATTTCAAGTTTATATTGCGAAAAAAAAATAATAAAAAAAAATTAATTATAAATTTTCCTGTAAAGTCGATTATCCTGTGTGAAGTACATATATTGATGCCACTAGTAGAAGGAATGTGTGTATATTCGGGATGTAATATTAGTTCCCCGTCAGGGGGTTGACATCGTACTTACTTAGTAATCACGACACTAACTAATTAATTTTCTCGTGCGTAAACAGGCGAAGTGTAATAGTAGAAGCAGGCAAACACAAAGATTTCCCATTTTCTTCGAAATGCAAAATGAACGGCACTCTCTCACCAGTCAGCCCTGTGTCTCTGTCTCTGTATTTGTTCTCTGTTTGCTTACGCATTTGTTTGTTTTACTGTAGTATAATGCGCGCTTTATTAATTACCGGCTCTGAAACGAGATAAGATCCGATAGAAGGTGGCGCGCGGAGGACATAATCTAAAAGCAATTCTGTGTCCGAGCTGGCTTCGCAGTTTCCGCAATGTCCACTATCCACCCATTATCTTTCTGCTAAAGTAATGGGACCCTAATTGTAATCAGCTTGGGTTTAATCATCCGAGTAATTATTCTGGGATCCTAAATCGTTCCTAAACTACAAACGTCAATGGTCAAAGGTTCTGCAATTTAATTTACTTAAAGAGTTGCTTCATCTGAAAGCTTTTTCTTTTCTTTTCTTCCTCAAGTTTTACACAATGTTTTTTGTATTAGATTTTTTTTTGTTCACAGTTAGTAAAATTTGTTCATTAGTTACATTTTATTATTTATTAAAACATATAGGTATTTGACTTTTTTGTTAATGATAGATAAAAAAAGCACCAAGTAAATATCATAATTCAATTTCTTGTGTGCTTTATTGTGTGTAACAACGTAATTAATAGCGGCTAGATAAGCGACGACAAAATGTCCCCGATCCTCGTTTGGAAATGTATAAGAAACTTTAACAGTCACCGCAAAAAGTGGCTTTAAGTTTATTCAATGTGAGACTTGCCGAGATTGCCCATGGCCACTTCTTGTACTTACATCCACAAACATTGAAACGAGAATTCCTTTGGATTTATTTACGAACAGCGTTGCAAAGTACTAACTTATTCGCTTAGAAGAAAACTATTTGTCTGACTATTTATTTATTGTTTCTTCGTTTTTTATGTTTTAATTTTGAGTCTCAAATATTCTTTAAATTTAACTTAAATTAATCATCAATAAAAAATAATTAAATGTTTTTGCAATTATTCTTTTTCCAAGTAAGTTATAATTAAAAAAAAAGGAAAATAATTAAAGGTACTTTTGCAAAGGAACTTGTAAACTTGATTGTAACATAGTTTACAGTTCTTTTAGTTTACAGAAGTGTACAATAGATATTTCCACCCCTCGCTCTTCAGTCCGCTCGGTCAATCAGGCATTGTCTCGGTACCATTGTCCTCTTAATCACGTGAGAGGAACATTTTTGTCTGTCCGGCATTTCAGAGAGCTTTTTTTCCGGAGCTTTAATCGATTTTGCACCGGCGCTCCATGTTTATTCATCAGACAAGTAAATCAATGACGAAAATATATTTCTCGCCCCATTCGACTTGATGATGAATTTTAATTGCTCAGTTTTTTTGCACGATATTTTACGTATACAGGGTTAATTCAATTTTTCGATTTTTTTTATAATACTATATTTCCAAATTTTATTTCCCTTTTTAATGCATGCTGTAGCATTAATCTTTTGGATTCCTAATTTTTTATGCTTTTTAAACATTAATCATTAATTTAAACATTAATTTCCCTATCTTAAAATAATGATGGTAATGAAATGTATCTCATTATAACTGATTCTTCCCACTAAATAAATTTACTTTTTATGCCTTTACGCTGTTATTAAATTATTTAATAAGCTCGTAATAAAATATTTCAGTGTATAAAGATAATTTAAAGCTAATATTTGGAATGAATAGCAAAGAAAAATTCAAAAGTAAGCAAATTGTCATAATTCAAATGCATATCCTGTATATATTTAGAGAAGAGCCCTATCTGGGCGACAAACCTCCAGTTGCTGAGAATAAATTTACGATCTCACACATGCACAAGAGACTTACAGATCATTGATAACGGCAGAAGCACTATTCGAAAATTTATCGCCACTGGTTTTATTCTCTTTTATTTATCTTTACACTTTTATAGGCAAATGTTTGCCTCTAATTCTCTTCTCCTCATATGATTTGACATTTAGTACTTTTATTATTTTTTTCGCGCACACAATAAATGATTTAATGCCTTGATTTATGTAATCTGCCTTCAGTTTTCTCTCTCCCTTGCACTCTGTGTACAAATTTTTCCTCACGGGGAGACAATTTAATCTCGATGATCACTTTGGGCAACTTTTTTTGCCGCCTTTCTACTTTGATTACTAATTACATTTTATAGACTAAGTTTGTTACTTAAGGTAATTGCCATTTAATTTATTCACCGAGCTGGGTTGACCGAATTTGCTATAAGTATGCGCACCCGCTTGGCAAAATTAATTTACTAATTAAATAGAAAAGTTGCGCGGTAATTTACGCACTCAATTTCAAACTTTTTTCGGCTCGATTATGCTTTCACTGTGATTGTAATTCGCTTTGAAAGTAAATTTTGTAATTTTTTTAAGGATTGATTTTGTATTCAAGCTTTGCAAAATTTTATTAAATTGTAGCGTATACACAGTGTAACCACAATTTTTATGAGTGCGCTACATATGTGATACAAAAAGATAGATAATTGTTAGTTGAGGCCAGTTTTGCCTCTCGTTCAGAACAGACACTTTTGTTAAAACAAATTATATAAAAAAAGAAGAAAATCAATAAACTCCACGCTGCAACAACCAGTAATTAATATTCGAATTAAAAAGGGGTCTCTGAGATAATATATTTTAAACTCTGAGTGGCGCCCAGAAAATCAACCATTTCCCGATTCCTGATAATTTTGAATCCGCTCCTAAGAAAGAGAGAAGAGGTCTCATGGCAGTGGCGGAAGAAGCGAAAAGTGAGTACAGGCCACAAAATAGCTATCCATTATACCAAAATTATTATCAAAAAGTATTTATAACAGTGGTGGCAGAATAACACATACACAAATGAAGCATAATATTTGGTGGAAGTAATTGCGTTTGAAAAGGGCCCCCGATAAGGGGAATTTAGTCCTCGATGACGTTTAAACAGCGGCAACAACAACAAATGATGATAACGTTTCGATGCGACTTGATGGTGGACGGTTTGGCGTCGGATTGGAAATTAGTGGGGGCTTTTGCACCCCTTCGCTCTAGCTGCGGGGCTCACTATATGACACGTATTAATGGTTGTTCGCATTTTTATTTCGAGGCCTACTGATATAAAAGGCCGGTGGAATTAAAAACTCGTAACTGGACTCCCGGGACGCCCTAAATTTAACTCGCATCGGCCGAGGGTCACAAAAATTCGCAATAAAGGTGCCACCTCTAACGCCCTTTAAGTATGGCCGCGTTTTTCCCCGAACGCTGGACCGACTCATTAAGATTGCGCTCCCGGTATTTGCACTCATTAAAACGCCAACAGATAAAAGCTTCGCACGCAATTACAAATCTACGGCTTTACTATTTTATCGGTTTATTTGTCGGTTGTTAATTTAAACGAAGGAGAATTTCTCGTCTGTATGAATTTCATTATTAGTTTTTTTTTGTTACAATAGTTTCATTTTATTGCTATTTGCCAATTAATTCCTTTGAAGAACATGGAATTTCTCATTAATATATGGAATCAGGGATCTGACTGAAACACTGATCTGTCAGATTAGCGAAAGATCTCGCATTTCCGAAAGTTCCTTTGTAAAGTAATATCTGAAGATGAATTTGAGGTTGATAAGTTTGATTCACTTCCTGATTAAATTGTCCTGCACTTTTGCAGAGTTAGAGGAATAAGAGTTCGATGATCGAGGGTTTCTTGGTCATTAACGACTCTCGGGGATCCATTATCCCGTACATAGAGTGTGGAGAGGCAGGGACCCAGTTTGCTCAAGCACCGAACCAACTTGTCTCCATCGAGACGGAAGGACAATCGTCATCGTTATGCCGGCATTGTTCCTCTAGTGCAGTATAAATACTGATTTCGTGGGGGTGGCAAGCACAATGGAACATCTCGCAAAAGTTGTCATTATAAATGTCTTCGGCGACGACATGTGACCGCACTTATTGTTTCCCATATTGCGGAATTAATATGTTGTCTCAAGGATTTGATCTTGACGAGAAAAGGAATTTCGTATAGGGGGGTGATTTTTTTCTTGATGCAAGCTCTGAACAAGAGGCTTATTATTTATATCCATGACGGGGAGTCCGCACAATCGCACTACTTACATTACTTGATGCCTGTGCGATTTTCCGCGGCCTGCTTCTCGAGAGAGGGTCAAAATATCAGTGGCGTACCAATCATTTATTTTCTAGTATTTTATTTTATTCTTAAACCCCACTTAACTTATTTTTTTAAACTTTCATTAAATTTCGACAGTAATATTGGTACATGTTCATATATTTATTTTGAATTAACATTAGAAGTTTGTGGAAAATTGTTTATTATCTTTCTTATAAACTACTCCACTGGTGAGATGAGAAAAACTAAATTTTTTGATTAATATAGGAATGCCTTCATTAATTTTGTAGATCATACGTTTGTAATAAATGTTGGTTTGCTTTGTATATGTTGCATTCATTGAATGTTTTTTTTTTCTCTAAGTAATAAATCACTTTAATTAATATTTATAAGGTAATTAGTGTGGAAAGAATAACAATAAAAATAAATTGTATTCTTACCAGTCAAGATCATTCCATGATTTAAATAATCTCTTAAAATTAGTTTTAACCTTTCCCTTTAAGGAGCAAAGGTTTAGAGTAATTATCACTACAGCCAATATAAGTAATTAATGCCTAAAGTTGATTTTAATTGTATAGTGAACAAATCCACTTTATTTTCGAAATAGTATGTTTCAATAAATTAGAATTAGTGTTTGTAAATATGACTTATACTGTTTCAATGTTTCAAAAATGCCTAGTTTTAAAAATTCAATTAATTTGTGTTAGTTACAGGTGCAATTCGCAATTCGGATTTTAGGACACTGTAGGAAATTTTAAAAATTATTTAAATTATTCAAATATACTTAGAAATAGCATCAACTTAATGTTTAAAATTAATTCATTTCCAAATGAATTTGATTCATATTTATTTTTTAATCGCTACAAAAAAATCCCTATATTGTCAAAAATGAAATTCATAAACAAAAAAACAATTGAATAGAAGGATTCGTACTAATTAACAAACCTTTGCAAACATTCATTTTCCTTTGAACCCTTATCAAAAATCACACAAACACACACACACATTTATAGTATAAAACATTCAGTGCAAAAAAATATTTATTTTAATAGGATTACTTTTAATAAGTAGAGTACACAAAAGCGGCTCGGAATCCAGCGAATGGGAAAGGGTGTTTATTAACGTTAAGTAAAATACTTAATAAAATTTAGTAGAATAAATGGGGCAGCAATTAAAAGAAGAGACGCGTGTTTGGTAATAAGCTCCAATTAGTACGTCGCGTTCCCCGCTTTTTGCCTCTTCGACTTCGCCGCCGTAATCGCATTTAAAAAGCCGCAACCGCAACCCGTGCTTGCACACTCCTGCTGCCCCTTCATCCCCTTGCCACACTTCCAGAACTTTTATAATAATTCTAGCTTTGCATTCTTATTACTGGCAATTATTCGGCTCACAGATATTTCAGCTTGTTGAGCCTATGCGGGGACTTACAGTAATGGCGCCTGAGGGGCAGGACGAGCAATGGCAGGACCTTAGTTTATTCCACGCATTTTAGTAACAGCTATATGTGTAAGCGTATTAAACACGGAAATATTATATTTATGCAAATGTAAGAAGAGTGAGCAAGTCTGTGGGGACAGTGGAGGCGTGCTTTTTCTAAAGGTCGTGTAATTACATGCGCTTAAAAACCGTTTTGAGCCCTTCGGTATGAGAAGGAGGTTTTTCGCACAGAGACACGTCCTTGTCCCAGACGCATTATTTTCTTCATTACGTGAACACGATTTACATCCCTCAAATGTGTTTGTGTACTGGCAGTTATGCGGATTTAAGCTAAAGAGGACGTTTTTCCCATAACTAAGGGGTCAGCAGGATAACTTTCCATTTGTTTGCATTAATTATAAAGTTTTGTAATTCAAAACAGCTCAATTAAAGTCATTTTAAATCATTTTATTTTTGTCTCATGTCGTTTTTCTGAATTCGTTTTGATGTTACTGTTAAGAGAACATTTTTATTCTTTGATATTGTAGTAATTTAAGAGAAAACAAATATTTAATGAATGCAGAGGGTAAAAAAAGAGAACTTTTTATAAAGTATAAATGCATCACAATTAAGCAAATTGCGAAAAGTTTTTGCAATTGAAATGCGAGCTGCCCCTAAGAAAGAGGGCACTCGAAACGAGCGACCGATGATTAATTTCATAAACATAAAAGCGATTATGTGGGTGCACTTGTTTTTAATTTTCCTTTTTATGCGTGCCGTAAATGTGCAGCCATGAAATATAAATCAGATTAATTCAAAATAAAAGCGGCTAGTGAAAATACCGTTCCCGGATTTAATATAGTGAGACACTTAGTGCAAATAAATTTTTTGCGTAAACGTTTGTGCGTCCGTGTACATTCTATCCCCCGTTTAAATAGACGTAATAAAATATTTAAAGTACCTATCGGTTTATGTTGCAATTTAAATGCGGAGGACATTAAAGCGGGAGTCGAGAAAAGGTCTGCGGGCCGTATTTTGAGAAGCTGTCACGACGCAACTCTATTTATTGCGTTCCGATGTTTTATGCGTTTTGCGTATGTCGGAGCCATCATAAAACCACCCTATCATACAACAATACTCACTACCCCTAAAACGTCATAACCGTTCATTTTAAACAGCGCCGCTAGTGGTTGTAAACGTAAAGGAAACGTTCCAAATTTCCCTTTGCTTTCGTTAGTTTCGCTTTCTCTTTGTACTGTATGCTACTTCGAATACATATTAAACTGCTTTGCTTCTATTATTCTACGCGCCGTGTTATTACTCGTAAATTTCCGAGATGCGAGATTTTTATTGAAGCATTCCGAACGATATACGAAAATATTTCCCAAAGATCTCCGTTGTTTTTACGTTTCGCAGATGCAGAACCATGAAAATATTCCACGCTAAAATATAATTTTAAAAATATATTTTACATTAACAAATTTTAATTTTAATTAGACAAATCTGATAATATTAAATTATATTTAAAGAGTTTTTTGTAGTTTTCTATAAAAGGAAAAAATCACAAAAGTTGCCATTGAAGTGAATTAAAATATTGGAAGGACCAATGTAAGACTATACAAATATGTTCTGAATATATGTTGAAGAGGTGCGTGTCTCCTTCAGGAGAAGAGAAGCCTCAAATAAGTTTCCATCTTGTTAGATTTCACTTGAGTTGATGCAGAAGGGTCCTTCACGGGCCAATTTGCCGCTTCGATGCACAAGTCTTACTTCCAATTGCGATTCATTACCTTCGCGTGTCTCACTAATTATTAAAACTAATTAATCGCATCGCATTGCGTTTCTGATTTTAGTTTGTCCAAAATATTTAGCGCTTAGATTCACCCCTATAAATTTACAAGTTAAAGACGTAAGTCTTTTTTTTATTTTATGCATAAATTCCACTTTTGATGTTACTTTTTCGGAATTAATTTGTTTGCTAATTTCAATATTAGTATCTTTTCAGTTGTAACTAATGTCTTTTAATTAATTTAATTCACACTGGAATGGACTTTTATCAAACGGTTGAAATCATATTTCAGTTAATTAAGTTTTTTAGGTAATTATTTTTTTCTGTCATTTATTAAGAGTTATTAAAAAAATATAAAGATTTATAAGCAATTATATAACGACTAACATTCAATTTCCGATAATTGATTTAATCCAATCGACGTAGTAAACGACATTGGTATAAACAGCAGGTATTCCTGTTGTGGCACATTGTTTTGGCCCGAAGGAGACTATGCCGGCGACATACCATTTGTCGCCTTGACTATCTAAATTTCTTGCCATTAATGGACCTCCCGAATCGCCGGTACAGGAATCCTCTTTTTCACCTCCGGCACATATCTGCGAGTCCGCTATTTTAAAATCACGCTTCTCAGAACAAGTTTCGCGATCCACTATAGGAACTCGGGCTTTACGCTTTACATTGCTTGTAGGACCTATGAAAAAATATTTTAATAACAGAAATGCTTATTTATCATTTATTTTGTTACGATTTTTGGTACGCCCCCAACCAGCAACTTGCATTATAACCTTGGGCTGAACAATACGTGTGTGTATTTGCACAGTGGGCAAACATATAGGGAGTATAAAATCTAAAAAAAAAAAAGATTTATAAATAAACAGAAAATAGAAATGTAATTAAAATATATATATATAAAAGATTGCAAATTTTGGAATTGTACAGCGATATTAAGCTTCATCAAAGAATCTAATTATGTCAAATATGACATTAAGTGAAAGGGGATTAATAAATGTTATAATTTTTTTGCAATAACATTTTGCTCATTAACATTTTTTTCATGAGGGGGGTAAATCGAAGAAGGGGACTGGTATTTGAAAATGCTCACTCTCTCCAAGCTTGTATTACCTGTATAGATAACTGGAGTTTCTAATTCGATTAGTCCTATGTCATGTAACTTATCCGGAGAGCCTTTCACATAATAAGGATGAGAAATAACTTCCTTGATTTTGATATTTTGAACAGGTCCTGCACATTCTTCGTACCCGTAAAACTTAACGCAATCGATACCGGTGTTTATATCGTATTCACCCAACGTGACTTCGACTCTAAAATTTTTATTAGCTTTTTTATATATTTTCCTCAATTCCAACTTACGGTGCGCCATATTTTCCTTGCAAGCAATGTGCAGCAGTTAAAACCCATTTGCGATTAAGCAAAGAACCTCCGCAACCGTAACCGAATCCTTGTGCTACGAAAAAAAAATGACCAGAATTTAAAAATGAAAATTGTTCAGTTTCGAAAGTAAAAGAAGTCGAACCTGTCTGATATTTCAGTAAAGTCATCCATGGAAATTCATCGAGAGCAGCTAAGACGCCAATAATTTTATCATCGAGATAGCCCTGTTCTCCGCAAACGTCGTCCCTGTGAGTTCCAGACCGAAATTCCGAGTCCTTAAGAGGCTTTTGCGGTGGCTTAAAAGTTTTGGTGCGGTTGCCGAGTTGACAGCAAACGCGCGGCACGTCCGTTCCACATTGCGCTAACCATAAATAGGTGATATTTTCCCGTTTTAATCTATCCTTGTGCAGGATATCTTGTAACTTGGGGCAATTTTCCAGTTGAATGCACTCACCTTCCTTCGAATCGGGAGTCGCACATGGCTCTAATAGCGAATTAAACAGTTGTATGTACAGGTTTTAATGTTAATGTTTGCAAAGAGGTGTCTTACCTGATTCGGCTGCGGACGTCAGCACTTGCGTACCAAAACAAAGAAGCGCAATAAAAAAAAGGCCGGTTGACATATTGATTGCATAGTCGGCCGTTGATTACTAAAAGAAAACGAAACGAGTTTCGATTCAGCTAATCCGCGCGATTTCTTGACTGCCTTGAGAATGGCTAAGTAGCCCAACCAATGGGACCACTATTTTAATTCCGCTTTTATTTGTTAAGATCATTTGCGGAATTTTAATTGCGTACTTTGCTTTCAACAATTATCTAGATGTCTTGTTTATGAACAGTTTTGTTTTTAAACAATTTTAATGTTTTACTGCGATTTTTAATTTTGACCGTTTTATGATAAAATTAAATTAATATATAATTTAATAAAATTGAAATGTTATTTGATACTGCGATTAAAAAAAAAACAATATTACTAATTTGTTAATTAATTTTGAAAGCGTCTATAACAGTTGCACCATAACGAAATATTCCAAAAGATGTCCCCTTAACAAAAATTGACCTGTCTCAGGGATTTTTCTTAAAGTGAGTAGTTTTCAAGCTATATTCCTACTGGATACTTTTCGCTGGGATACCCTGTATATCCATATCCAACCAATACTATTATTTTTTTAATTTGTTAATAATAAGCAGCATTTGAAATTTGATAACAAACTGCAAATCAAAATATTTACGATAAATGCATATGAAAAATCCTTGACCTCCAACAAGACCATAAAAACAACCCAAAAAGTAAAAATAGTTTGATTTACAAAATATACACAAGAATTATTCAATAAAAATATAATTAACACAAAAATATCTATTTTTGTTTGCTCGATTTTCGATCGGCCATTGAATGTGAAGGCTGCTCCTGCACAGTCCTGCTCATTGTTAATCCGGTACATCTGATACCGTCTAGCAAATCGGAAATGGCAGGACCTTTCATGATGTGGTTATCGCTGGCGGTTTTCATTTTGTCGAAAATCGCGTACTTTTTCTCGTCCTGCGATCTCAAAGTGCCGTTCACCTTCATCGAAAAGTAAATGTGCTCTAATAGACCGTTATTTCGCACCAAGAAGTCTCGTTGAGACAATCGCTGCAGCCTCTCGTTCTCCTCCGCTTCGACGATCATTTGCGGCTCGAAGGAGTTCAGCTGCAATCCGTTAGGGAACGTTCTAATTCGAATTATTTTATTGACGTCCGTCGAACTGGACAATAAATGAGTGGTCGGCACTGGCGATAGCTGTCGTTTGACCGGCGCTTTCAAATTGACCATCCGCTTCTCCGCCTCCATTTTCGCCTTCTGCAGCATCTCTTCTCGCATTAAATTCTGGGCCGTGATGCGCGCCTTAGTGGCTTGAGTTGTCGCGAAAATCGAGCTCACACCTTGGTGATAAAACTTATCGAACGAATGGTCGTTGGTTGGAAAAACCAAACGAAAGTCTCCGCGATTCAGCATTTCATGCTTGTAATATTCTGAAAAATTTGGAGGTTGCAACGGTGCAATGCCATCTCGACTCGGACTGATTCCTTGTAATCTCTCGCGAATTTTTTTTCGATCCTCGCGTATTATCTTCCGCTTATCGCAACGTTCCAAATTCATCATGCTGAACATATCGGTGAGAAGAGCTTCCTTAACCTCCACGTCCAACTCGGTATCTGTGTGGAAACTGGGTGAATGATTGACCTCCAGTAGTTGCGGATTCAATTTCCTGTCTAGAATAATATCGGTGCCCAGCAGTTCGCAACAGGCGGGAATCACGTCGTGATTGGGAAAACAGGCCAAGTAGCTGTGCTTCAAAATAGGGAAGGCGCTAATTACCGTTTTAATGATCACCTCATCGATCGACTTCCACAGCTTCTCAACGTCGTAACCTAGATTTTTCAAATAAGCATTTAACCAACTCAACTTCCTCTTGCTTCCAGCCTCCATATCCTGATTATAGGTTCGACTGTGTTTATTGACGGCGTAATTGGTGAGGTGCATGAAGACGTTGGAAATGTTTACACTGGTGGGCTCTTTGTAGCGACTCGTAGCAAAGCGAACTAATCCTTCTTTATAGACGTAGACTCTCAAGGGATCGCACGAGGTAATGAGAGTGTAAACACGCAAGTCGAATTTATAACCGTCGATTAAAAAGGGCCGCGATATGTACACTTGGCAAATACTGCGATCGGTGGGGCTCACTTCTTTCAAGTTCTTAGAGAGGACTATGCCTTTGCCCTGGCTGCCTGCATCCGGCTTCAAAATATAAGTCTTGTTTTTGCGACTGCGACTGTAAGTCAATGCATCGCCCAAATCGGCCGGCAAGCACCAGGTCTTGGGGAAAAAGTTGTAGTCTTTTGGGAACAATCGTTGCATCCTGTTTAGATTGCGAGCGAGCAAGTCCTTTCTGCAAATCTCGAGCATTCCGGGGAAATGGTTAATTTTCTGATACCTCTTCATATCCTTGCATCGTTCCACGGATATGGACCAATCAGTCCAGTACAGATTCCAATTATCCGAATCGCCGGCATCTTTGTATCCGAACTGCTGTGTAACCTTCCTAATCACATCGTAGCGGCAATTAGTGAGACACACAGTGATCGAGCGTCGACGCTTCCTCTTTTTCTCGGCAACGCTTGTGATGACGTCGCGCTTATTGTTGGTGAAAACGTTAATCTTTCCCGAGGGAGTTTTCCTCTGGCAAGAGTCACCAACAAACTCTGTGGGTTTTTCCTCCGATTCGGATGTGGTCGTTGTAGATGACGAATCGCTTACCATTATTTTTCCGTGAAATGTTCCCTCTAGAATTCAAATTTCGATATAATTATTAGAAAATATTAATGGACCAAATTTTATTTAGATCCAACAACCTATTTTAATTTTGACATTAAAGTCATTTTAGTATTGTCTAATGCTGTTTGATGTTAAATTATGCTTAGTTATTGCAAAAAGAAGTTGATCGTTGTATCAAAGTTTAATTGATTAAATGGAAAAGATTTTGGATAAATAGCAATTTGAATGACAATGTTTCGACGTCAAATTTTATTTTCGATTAGATTAATATTTGCTTGATGTCAGTTGTAACTGCAAAAAAATATTATTATTGTGTCGATTATTTTATCCATATATAGATATAAGTTCGGTAGTTCTCATAAAACCTAATTGTCTTTTGTTTTATGTTTTTTGTTGATTTCATAATTTCTCCTTTTTTGCTATTGGGAGTTAAACGTACGTTTTGAGAAAATTACAAGTAGTGCGAAAAACTGGAATCTAAAGTATTAATGCAATAAATGAAAATGTTTTTAATGTTTCAAGAATGCACCTTGATTAAGCAATATGCTGATTTAATTTTTTTTTTTTGCTAAATCGCTTTTCAAGTCATGTAAATGCTGTGGGCCTTGCAATCACCGGACAACATCCATGCTTGGTCCTCTGGTGAACCCCACAAACAAAAATTGATTGATCGATTCCAATCACATTCAGATAAACATGGAGCTATATTTTAACTGAATTAAATGGAATTATAACAGTTTACATGATTTTACATGATTTTTTTTTACATACATATGTTTCCCTATGTCGATGTCTATGTGATCAAATGGCACAAAATCAATTGCATGAGAATCAAAGGCTAAAATGAGGTGCCTTTGTAATGACTTGAAAATAGTCGAAACGAAAGTTATTTTGAATGTCAATAATTGAAAGTAAAATCATTTAATTTTAAAATTACAACATAGTAATATGTTTTCATTTTTAAGTAATATTTATACTTCCTTCAACGTAATGAAATTTAAGCAAATTAACGTTTTGTTAATTGGAGTTTCGACCATAGTCAAGTCATTTCATAGGCAACTCCTCTAATCGTGTAAAAAATATATTTAAAATCCCAATTTATACAGTTCAATTTGGCATACACGGTAAATATTTTACATATTTTAAGAATCTTCGTATTTGTTTTTATATTTCTTTAAAATGACATTGATATTTGCATTTGTCGCTACCCATGTCGCTATAAATTTAATTTATTGATTGTTCGCTATTGTGTTAAAATAACAGAATTATTCAACAATGAGGTTTAACTAATAGACTTCTAAAAGCTTAATAAAACTTTATTGTAATTTTTCAATTAGCTAACTCATTCAAAACACGTTATTTTACACCTAAGTCTACTCTACAAACCATCAGAAAACACTGCAAAAACTGATTTATTCTTCTACACATAAGATATTTTAATTTGTAGTTAAATTATTGAATATTCTTTAATATCCAGTCCATGTAGTGTGGAATATAAGTATAAAGTCCTGGAACATTGTAAGTGCCACATTTACCAGGCCCAAAAGACACTAAACCGGAAAGTGTCCACGTTTGATCACCAGCATCGAGATACATCAACGGTCCACCGGAATCTCCTTTACATGAATCTTTGTTGGCTAGTCCGCCGGCGCAAATTTGACCTTCTCGTATAGTGCGACTCCAAACGGTCGAACAACGGCCATTGCCCACAATTGGAAGATGCACTTTGCGCTTAATTGCACTAGGCAAATCTACATATTGTATTGCAATTAAAAGTTAATAAATGCTTTCAGTATAATTTTTTTACGGTTTTCCGTTACTCCCCAACCAGTCACAGTGAAATTAGTTTCGGTGGTCATCGACTGATTATCCACCGGCAAACAAATGGGAGCCACAAAGTCCGTGAAAGGGATGTCGCGTTCTAGCTGGATTATGGCTATGTCGTCGTAGAAAGGACGATCGTCCTTCATCCAGTTCTCATGCACTATGGTCTTTGCAATATTGACTTGCACTGGAGATGGACTGCAATCCATCGTGCCATCGGCCGTCGGCACGCAATCCGTCTCGTTGCGAACGTCGTATTCGCCCAGGACAACAAGCGCTCTGCAATGCACACACAAAGAACAAAGATTGCGTTTATCTAATTACAGTCAATCTTATTTAAATCCAGACGAAATGTAAATGTCGTTCCGTCTCTAATCTAAAGACACAAGTTACTTACGCTTGTCTTCTTGTAATGCAATGAGCGGCAGTTAAAACGTGACGATTTGTAATGAGAGCGCCGCCGCATCCCGGTTTCAAGTTGCCCTGATCTCCGCGATAAAAGATTAAAGCGGTCCAGGGAAATTCATCTATTTCCGTTGTTTCGCCTCCTACGATTTTTTCCTCTATGTACTGGCCGCATACTTTACGTGAAGGAAGTATACTTTTCGGGTTATCCTCTTTTGTGGAACGAGTTTTTTCGTTTCGAACATCTAAGCAAGCATATTTTTTTTATTTTACTTTATTTTGTGGAACAAAATGCTTGTCGCTTATAAATGCTTGCAGCTTAATCAAAACTGTAACTTCCGTTAGCGATTAAAGCAAAGCAATTGTTTCATTATAAATTCCAGTTTAAAAACTTATAACGGTATATTAGTTAAGTTAAGGAAATAAAAAAAAATTAACTATTCAACCTTGAATGAAAGACAAATATCCATATTTAGAAATTCAGGAATCAACAAGCTGATAAACTGTTTTTTTTTTATATTTTCTAATAATAAGAGGCCACTGCAATTTATTACTCAACCTATATCTATTTTATCCAATTTGCTGTTTGTATCGAGGGTCGATTGATTGTTCAAATGAAGACACCAAACTTTCTCAATATTATTTTCGTATCCGCACCGCGACGCGTACAGTAAACGTAAACTGTCGGTGGCCAGCGGGCGTTTTTTGAGCAGTTGTAAAAAAACCGGACATTCAGTGATCGGAACACAAACAAGTTCCCGCACTTGACGCCCACAATCGACCACAAGCAGTGTCGCAATAATGAAGACAAACACTAACCACTTCAGCATGTTGATGCACAATCAGCTCCCGTTCGACAAGCACGAAATAAATGTGTGATCTTATTCGCACATTTCGCTTTTTATGCGGCGCAGGGATAGAAAAATAAGTCGCTCGGGTTTTTTTTTTCAACGTCGCATGGACAAACTGCAACTCTGTATGTATTTTAAAAAATGGGAATTCGGAATTAATCTTTGAAAAGTTTCTGCCAACGGCTCGGAACAACCGACTTAGCCTTGCTGCAGAAGGCAAATAGTTACGTCATCGCTTGATTGCTATTTAATGTACTTGTGTTTATAACGTAGAATAACTATAAGCGTTAATTAGACGCTTCATTTGTGTGAGAAATATAGTAACGAGCGGATTGTGTCAAAATCATTCGGCATTCTCATTAATCCAGTTTAAGTATGAGGCCACTTTGGTGTAGACGGCCGGCCAACCTTCGGAGCCGCAAGTAGTTCCGAAGGAGACTATTCCTTCGATGTACCACTGGCCAACATTGGACCGCAGTTGCCTCATGAGAGGTCCTCCGCTATCGCCCGTACAGGAATCGCGTCCTCTTTCACCCCCGGCGCATATTTGACTGTCGCGAATATTGGCCCCCGTTCGGCGAAATATTTGCCGACAATGTTGTTTTGATGTTTTTGGAATTGATACTTTAAGCTTAACGGCACTACCGGACGCTGTCTCCGTGCGACCCCATCCGGCCACATACAGACGATCACCATCGGAACTCTCGTCTTGAACACTTGGCAGACAAATTGGTTTAATGAAATCTGTAAAAATTTCCATTTTTTCCAAGAAAAAAATAAGATTAGATAATAATATGTTGCAAATATACCGCTGTAAGTAATTTCGTGATGTAATTTTAAGAGAGCGATGTCATTTGGTTTTTCCCTGATTTGCTCGCTGTAGTGTGGATGCACTATTACTTGCTCGATGGGAATATCAACGGGTGGATCTGCACAGTCCCAGTATGTCTGGAAAGATTCGCAGTCTTCAGGAGTGGCCAAATTGTGCTCGCCGAGACGAACGTTCTTCCTGAAATGGAATGCAGTTTCAGTTGAACAAGGTGCTTACAGTTAATTTAATGAAATTGGCTACAGTTCGTAATTTTGATTAATTTCACCCGTAACGCAATGGGCAGCCGTCAAAACAAGTCTGGGTCCTATTAGGGAACCTCCGCACAGGTATCTCTTGCCTCTATTGTCTCTTCGTTCGTATTGCAGGATAGCCATCCAGGGAAATTCGTCGATTGCTGTTACCAAGCCATTAAGTATTCGATCTTCTACCTAAAATTTCAAACGTTTAAAAGAAACTGTTTGTTAAAAAAATTATGTGACCTAAAATCGTCATTTCAGATGCTATTAAGAAACAAAAAATGAATGAAAGTAATAAATTTATGAGGGATGAAGTGAAACAACTGGAAAGTGTCTGTTATAGTACTGTATGTTTATTGAGGTAATCACCATGTATCCACAGACAGTTCTGTCAGCAATAGCGCCGGCTGTCCCTAATCTATTTCGCAATAGAACCGGCGTCTTGGGTCTATACTGTCGTGTCCTCACTGGAGGTGTCTGATATGTGGCTTCAGGACCGCAACACACCAGAGACCCAGCGTTGCCACAGGCTGAATCCCTTAGGAAACTTATCGCTTCCGCATCCCCGCTCGACAGGCTTTCCCTTAGAACGGGACACTCGGAAATCGGAACGCACTCTCCGCTCTTACCACCAGGACTCGTGCACGTCACATTCCCATTCCTGTTCTCTGCTCCTTTAACTGTACCAACGAACAACGTCAATGCATCTACTAACAATCAATATTTGCGCTTACCCTCGGCCAGACTTAATTGGCAGCAAGTCAACGAAAACGCTACAAGCGCGCAAATCGCCAGTGAACTTGACTCCATGATGACTCTGTGACATCTAAACTGGTCCCGTCCACTCTCTGCATCATTTATCTACCAGTTGCCTGCTACTGAAGTTGAATTAAAAAACAAATACAAGATTTTTATTTTATATATTCTTTTAAATATACGAGTACATGCAAATTATTATAATTTATTGATAAAAACTGTTGTTAACATAGAAATTTATGTAATTTAGTTATTAAAGAATTAATTAACTATCACGATTGTGGACGAGGGCTTTTTGCATCCAGTTTGCGAGAGATGATTTTTTTAATCCACGGTAAGTACTTTGGGATATGTGTGTAAACGCCTGGCCAGCCCTTTCGACCGCAACCGTAGCCGAAACTAACGATTCCTTCGGCGAACCATTTGCCATTGATTTCACCCATCAAGGGACCACCTGAGTCGCCAAAGCAGGAGTCAAAACCTTCTTCACCACCAGCGCACATTTGGCCTCTCTTGCTGATTTTAACGTTTAACGTCTCGTATTTTTTCACGCAGTCTTCAAATGGTACTTTCGGAAGGGCGACTTTCAGTTTTATCAAACTTTCGCTAGCTATAAACATGACATATTTTTAAAGGTTGTTTTGTTTGTAATATTCATTATGAATTTAAATTACAAAGTTTCCTAAAAGTACAAACCCGGCGACGGTTAAAGAGATGAGTTAAAGAAATAAATAAATATTCTTCCGTTTTAATCAATTTAAATAATAAATCTATTTTAGAAGTAGAAAAGTTAAAAAAGAATATGGATATAGTTACCATTTTCGGTTTTTCCCCATCCGCTCAACCAGTAAATGGGCAAATTGGTAGAATTCTCACTTATGCAAATAGGCTGAATAAAATCTAGAAGCAGGAAAAAAATTAAAAGTAATTTTGCGCCAATTTAAGCTCTGCAAAGCTCACCGGAGAACGCAATTGGCTGTTTGAGTGGAATGAGCGCCAGATCGTGATCGTGGGTAAAATTATCGTAGCCATGGAACACAATCGGCTTGGCGACATTTACATAAACGGGCAAATCGGCGCAAAAGGGTGGCCGGCTCTCAGAGCAATCTATATCTGTTGCAACATCGTGTTCGCCAGCGACAACCTGAAATCTGCAAATGATGTTTTAACAACGGCAATGTACACTTATCAACAGCACCAACACTGGGCCGTATGCATCCGCGAAAACTCCCCCGACGCAATGAGCTGCAGTTAAAGCAAACTTCCGGTGGATGAGAAACGCGGAGCAACCGTAATTTCGATATCCGTGCTTGTTCCGATGCAGCAAGCGTAATGTCCACGGAAACTCGCCCACACTGGATGCCTTACCGCCGAAAATTCGGTTTGCAAGAGTCAATATCTTGTGCTTGCCGCAGTCTTCGGGCAAAATTTCCTCGGGCGTCTGTTGGTCCAATGCTGTTTGTACATTAGGCGGGGCTTTTTCTACAAATTATACAATTGTAGTTTTATTTTTTAGAGTTTGAGCAATTTTTATTTGATGGCTAAGTTAAGTAATGAAATTCAATATTCTGAAATTTTTGTTATAAAAATCAGCTCTAATAATTTTATGGTTCATGGTTCATGAAGTATGTGGTGAAAACATTTTTTAAATTTATGATAATCCTACCGTGTTGGCTATTAAAATTGCTGTATTTTCCGCAACACACTTTAATTAATTTTGCATTAGAAGGTGTGCAATCTGATGCTTTTAAAAAGTCGAAATTAGGAGCGGTTTCCAGTAGCCCTTTCGTGTCGAAAATAGGACATTTTTCTAATTCCATACAAAATCCCATGTCCCCATTTGGAGTCTGGCAATACGTTGCAAATTCTAAAGCAAAGTTACACAAATAACTTAATTACCCATGACGTCTTTAAAAATTAATCAATTGATTTATGTTTTTAATAGTAAATTGTGTCAATTTTTAATATTTTTAAGATTTTTTTTTTTTTTAAGAAAGTAAAAGCAAAAACTTACTCAGACTTATGGATTCATGTGGTAATTGTTGGGCCAAACATGAGAAACAGCAACAGAAAAAACACAGTAAAAGAAAGAACATTGTGCTCCAATTACGTTTTAATTAGTTATTCATCGTTGTTGTTATTGCTATGTAAAACCAGTAATGGAGTCGGACTCTTCTATGGAGTTTTGTGTTGTTAATTACTTATCAATAATTATGACCTCGACTTTTATCACTCTGGAAGTGTTTTACGCTTTTATAGAAGTTTCCTCAATACGATTTCTCTGTCGACTATATTTGCGCTAAAATAATTTGTATGTAACAAATGTTTCTATAATGGTAGGGAGTAATAAATGACATCACCCACGCAAAAAAACTATTACAATAGTTATATTTATACAAACCCAAGTTTTATAATATAAACGATATTTTATATTTTGTATTGAACGATTGACTCAATGGTTTTGCAAATTCCTTGTTTCCAGGAAAAAATATATTTCCCGGGGCTAAGACAAACTTTTAATTTTGTTTCCATAAATTAAAAATAAATTACTTATTCATAAGACTATTTAATAATTTGACGAGTTTATAAATTAACAATTGATTTTCCCAATATCAATAAATTTATCAGATTTTTTCGGAAAAATATTTTTTTATTAAAATAACATTTATTGCTGCAAATTACTTATGATATGTTACCATTGTTTCATTTTGTCAAAATCAATAAAATTGTTATAATATGATGCTTATTTTTAACAAATTTATTCATTTATTCATTTTGATTAATAAATCACGCAAAACAAACAAATTAGTATATTATTATTAATACAACTTGACCAAGCACTTTTTTACTTAGAAATAGCTATTTTATATTTGAATAGTAATTCTAATGGTCATTCCAGCATTTATACTTTTCATGCAAAACATGTTGCCATTAAGGTGTCCATATTGTAAATTTACACAGGTTCAGTTCTCTCTAATTGTTATCTTGATATTAGAGTGTCATGTCTGTGCGCCAGAATCGAACAATGCGATTTCCCTTGACATTTATTCTGATTGATTTTCTGTTTACGCACAACGCGGTTCTATGGAAATTCGAACAGTGTATATGTATTATCTTCCAATACATGACGGGTACGTACTGTGTGCACATATAGGTATACAAAATGACGGGTGCATAAACAGATTAGTCTGGTTTTACCATTCGATAATTCTTTAATCATCTGACGCGACCTATGTTTACCAATTATGTACAAACATGCAAAATTCATCAATTTTAGTCTGTGCCTTTTATATGTTAGTTATTATTTTTTCTTTTCGATGCATAAAAGTCATGCTGTATACAAGCCGGTTGATTGCACTTGTGCTAACTATTATATGAAATTAATCTCTATTTTGGAGCATTTTCATGTGCTAGGCCGATCATAAATACTGTTTAAAAATGTGACGCGAAATGTAAAAATGAATAAGCTAACAGCTAGTTAAAAGACAAAGTTAGTAAGTGAATTCTCTACTCCGTATTCGAATTCGAACTCCCTGTACATATAAATAGTATGTAAAATAGATTCGTGCATCTGAATGTGTGATCATCATACATATTGTCGAGGAAAATCTGTATACACAGGCATGAAAGGGCAGCCAGCGCTGTAAAAAACGATGATAATAAAGCCTGGAATAAAAAATCGAGTAACGTCTTTGAATCGGAAGTAATTTTATTTGGATTTTATTCAAAAGTTTAATCCATCCGAAAAATATTACGGCTCATAAACGCTCGATTGTAGGTACATAGGTTTCAGGGGATAATGGCAAATTATAGTGCGCCAGTATCGGCAGTGTCGATAATATACACGTGCAATTTCAAAAGGCCTTGGAATCCTTCGCAGTCGATGCAAATTTTTTCACCGACTTAAGACGCCGAATCTCGAATTCTTATAAGGGTAGCTGCTATTGTGCATTGGAACGCGACGCACGTACGAAAATTTACAACAACGAATTTGCCGCTTTTAGAAGCGTTTTATTTTCTAAAGAGATTACTCTAAATTTCGTTTCGTCAAGTTTAAATTATTATCTAATTTACTTAAATTGTATTTCAGTAGAATTTTCAATTACATGAAATGCCAAAATCTTTTAATACATATCTTATAAATTTAAAAACATTTGATTTTTTATTATTAAAAACGTTTTTTTAGTGACTTAACGACCAGTAAACTCTTCGTGTTTAAGGAATATAATTCTTTCCTAGAATGAAAGTTTGAAAATGAAAATAGAATGTTGGAGAAGTGATTTCACTCAATGAATAAAAATATCATAGAGGAACCTCTGAAATAAATTTAAACATTTTAAGAGACTTTTGATTTGACGCTCAATTCGCGTGGAAATTGGATCCGATTGTAGCAAATGGAAAAAAAGTAAAGGGAAAATGGCTAGTATCTAATATGCAGTAAAGCACATTGTCGGAAAAGCGATTCCGTAGTAAGTCGTAAAAGCAGTAGCAGTGAGAGCATTTATACACCCTGTCAAGGATATTATTGCACATGCATAGATATAATAAACATCATCGCGGGGATTCTATTCTATTGTGTATCGCGAGTACTACCACCACCAGTCGAATGTTACAGAAATTGCACTTATTTCCTGCTGTCCGATGCAGAAACAGCCCCCGCAGATTCCTTCCTTTTCCATCTCTGCACAACCAACGATCGCCCACTCTCTTCGTCACTTTCTCTTTTGCTTCCACTGGTCCTGTTGCAGAACACAACTGACATAAGCAAACATTCAGTTAAGGAAAACTCATATGTAAACATTTATTACTATTACAAATTCCCGAGGGTTCTTTAGTTATAAACCTCAACATCTTGTAATTTTCTATATTTTACTTTACTTTTATTTATTTATTTATTATTTTTTTTTATAAAAAAATTGCCATTTAAAGATTTTATAAAAATGATTGTTGGAAAAAGTATGTACTAGGAAAATTAAACTTTTTTTTTGGTGCTCCCCATTATATTTTTTTCTAAAGTTAGAGAACTTGGTTGGCAGTATTAAATTATCCATATTTTACCCGGTATACTTTTATTATATCTTTTTTGGAATTAAAATCATAATTTAAATATGAAAATATTTCACGATACTCCCTATAAAATATTTATTTTTTATGCACTGGTCAAAACATAATTGAAAAATATTACCAAAAATTCAAAAGTTTGATTTGTATCTGATGCTGCAAAAGGAAAGCGCTTAGGCAATTAATTCCCGGATTTAGAGGGAGATAAGTAATTACGCACCAGATAAATTAATAATTTATTTGAGGGAAGCAACAGCAAGGTTCGAAGAAATAAGTTGCCGGCCGTGCGTGTTTACGATGTGTGCGGCGCGTTTTTAAATTAAAATGGCTTCGTCCGGATATTTAATGCAGAAATAATGGGATGTATCCCTGAATTAGCTCTGGGGAGTGGGAGTCTCTAATACTAATAAAATTACGACGAGAAAAATAAACCCTTTTATCTCGGATTTACATATTATATGTATATGTACTATACAGAGTATACGTTGTATATTGGCTCTTGCTCGGACCCTACTTAAATGCACACATCAACTTCAAACACCCTGACCAACAAAGGGTCATAATAGCTTTCCCAACTAATAGACAATTGAAGGTATTAGTTTATATGCTTCGAGTTTACTATATTACACGTAATCACGTTTTGTTCTATGGAAAAAGTTTTTTTATTGAGCTTTGTTGTCTCATTGAAATGGAGATAATATGAACTAAAAGAGGGTTGAATTTATAAATTATTTATTTATTAGTTTATTACACAAGGATCTTTATTTTTTTATTAATATGGAATAGTAAATTATGACAAAGAAATTATTTTCACTAGCAGCCAAAAATTTTGTTTTTATAGAGCGACCTATAGAAGTAAATAATTGAGTTTAAATTTAATTAATGTTGCTATTTTTATTTAATATTTAAAAGAATTTATAATATTACATTAGGCCGTGTATTTCCAATTGGGTGGTGGCACACTATTACGCAGAAATATTTAAAAATTTAAATTGTTCTAAATCTATTAAATTTAAGTTTAGAACATACTTATTAACTTTTACATTTTTCTTGTTACCAATTATCAGTTGGAATAATAAATAAATCATTATATTTGAAAAAATATGTTTTACAAAAACAAAATTCTTATCTTTAATATTATTTTAAATAGTGTAACATATGGTTTTGTAAATTTAAACATTTTATTTTAAATACTAAGAAATATTATTTTGTAAATTTATCGATTTTAATAGTTTTCAGTACTAATGCCTCAGCATTTTAAGTGGAACACTTCCGATATACTTGTTTTTCTTTTTAACAGGTGGACTTATTGTACGAAAAGCAACTAGTTTTTTCTTTTGAATTTTTAATAATGCACAAGCATCAAAAATTTAAGTAAAAAAAATGAAGGGTTAAGTCAATCATGTTCATCTTTATTGATTACAAATGAAATATCAGTAAATAATAAAACATTATGTTCATACAAACGAGGAAAAAACACCAAATCAGATAAAACTTAATCGGACAATTTATCTAATTGGAAAGCAAACTGCTCAGAGATTAGTGGGTAATCGTTTCGATGATAATGTGTAATTAGCGCAATTAGCAGAGCGGAAAAGAGAAGGTGTAATAGAGAAAACGCAAAAGAAGACTTTAAAAAAATGTCCCGTATAATCCTGATACGTATAACCTAAACTCTATCGCTTCGCGATGTTTCCCCGAGGACTGTAAAGCCTTTAGGGTGCAAAATAAAATGTTTAAAATATAAATGTGGAGCAATAGCGAAGGGTGCCAGTGGAAAAATTTGCCATATTTCGCCGTTATCAAGGTCATTATCGAAATTACGGCCGACGGCTTTACCGCCGCCAGACTACGTTATCCGAATTAGCAGCCTTTTTAAAAACCCCTTTCCCCTAGTTTCAACCGGCAAACGGATGCTGTTAAATTCTCTGCCGCAATCGCAATTATAGAAAATAATATCAAAAAGTTCGTTCCAGCGGAAACCCGTTTTACTCCCTCCTTTTTCCGTGTTCCAATCCCTCCGTGCAAAAGTATAAACTCGAAGGTGCCACGACCATTATACAACAAGTTTGTTAATTAATTATTTGTAATTAGAATTTCCCATTTAGCTTTTACCTATATACAATTTTTAATTATATCCTTGCTTCATTTGCAAGTTTTTAAATGGAAACTTATGCGTTATGAAAAATAACTTCACCCTGTTAAATGTTGAAAATAATAATGTAATAATATTTGTTATTTTCATCAAAAATTATTTGCATTTCTCAAATGATTAAATATAATTCATTAATATATTTTCTCCAAACGATAAAAAAAACTGAAATGAGGAAACGTTAATTTTGATCAGCAAAATTAAATATTTTTAGATTGAAAACTTATGGGGATGAAATGAATTAATTAAATAGGCTCAAATTAAAAATGTCACCAAGCATTTAATACAGCTTTCCATTCCATGAACCAAATCACCCCATTTTTAAACAAAAAAGAAAAACTTAATTTGTTTCCTTTCTTTTTGATGCCCCCTAATAAAACAACAATTTTTCTTTTTGTGCTTTTTAATAATTCTGCCATCTGGTTATAAGGGATCGTTTTCAGCGACGCAAAACACAAAACGTTATTTATTTTTAGGTGCGTATGACGTATGCGTGTGTGGGCAGCTGTCGCGTGCCCCGAAAACTAACTGGGGGGATGGAGCGCATTATTATTATCATTAAGAGAGGCGCCTTCATGAAGCGGCGGCGCGCTCGGAAATTTTTAATTCCCTCAGCGTGATTTACGATAGCCGCACCACTGATGTTGCCGTGCCGCGTCAAATATTTCTGGCCGAAATTCGATAGTAGGGCAACATCCGTGGCCGTTAGATAAAGGGTGAAAATTGCGCGGATAATCACTATACTCTTCGACGTGTTCATGGAAACTAATGCGTATAATTTTTAGGGTTGCTTTCGTTGCTTTCACCGCTTTATTATTATCATTTTTAGTTTTGTTATTTGTACTGTGCTAATTTACACGCAACACGGATAGTGGCCAAATGCGAGCAATATATTGCCTATAGTTTCCAAATATCAATAATACTCGTTGACCCTATACTGAATAAATTGTTAGAGCAATCATGAGTGATTCATTTTCAAATGGTGCGGCTACTGCTTTGTACACCTTTTGCTCTTTGTTTCGGTCAGGCTTGCATTGAAGGGAGTGCTGAAGTTAAGCTGAGTCTTAATTTTCTATGAGGCCCAACAAATGTGGGGTCCTTATAAATATGTATTTCTTTATTAAATTGCTTTCAGGTTGTTTTGTTTATTTACATAAATTACTGAAAGTATTTTCCATCAGTAAATTGTTACATATTTATTTAAATATTCAATTTTGTTTTTGGTATTTTTTGATTATTATTTTTATTGTAAAATAAAGATTTTTATTTTTTCAAAAGAAGACAAATAGTTTTTACAATTTTTTAGCGATAAATTTTAATTCATTTAAAAACTCTCGGCTACTGTAATTCCAAAGTTAAAAAAGTAAATAATGAGCCGGGCACAATTGCATTCGACACCTTCTGTATTTTTCATTTTAAGCTCCAGTAATTTAGGAATGAAAAATAGCTTTCATACCGAGTATTCAATAAATATTATTCTTAATTAACTTGCAAAAAATAAATTGAGCAACTATTGCTTGAAAAAAAATTGAAAATATTATTCAACAAACAATCCTTAAATATTAAATTTTATAGTTTTTTGTATTATTGTAGCAACAATTACAGTTATTAATGGAATTCACACTACATAACGATAAAAACTGACCACTAAAAATCGTGTAGTAAAGTTGAAGAAGACCAACCGAATAAAAAGAAAAAATGAGCATCGAGCGCATTGCTACTTTATTTATTATATCATTACGAGCATTCGTGCTCGCACAGTAATTACCGAAGCAGTCGATATTTTCACCAGAATATAAATTAATAATTAGAGTCCTTATCGTGAGCACACAACCGCTCTCGCCGAATGCAAAGAAAAAATTGGCAACTTTCTTAGTTACTTAGCCCGGACCCGGGCAGCTTTGCGTGATTTCTAATCGTTTGCAATTTATTCGTGCACCGAATAGACAATTATCTCTTACTCAATTTTCCAAAGCTACAATTTACAGCGAAAACTTATTATTCTTTTTTATTACATTGCCTCCATAATGTAATGATTTTCACAAAACACCATGAATTAATAACATTTCGGATAATTGGATTTTTTCATTTATCTTTAAAATTCATATATGGGTATTAAAGTAATTTAACATTATAAGATTGTCTATATTTTTGTTTTTATTTTATAGTGGTCGAAAGTAATTCGAACAAATGCAATAAATGTAGCGCTATCAAAAATTATAATCTTGTTAGTTTTAGCACTGTAATCTTCATCGACGGAGGCATTTTTATATGGCCCTATTAAAAAGTGGTGGCCGTTTTTCACGCATGCACTTTTCCGCATTGAAATTATTTTTACGATCGCCATATAATAATAATAACACGGCAGACGTGGCTCGTTTCAGATAAGCTGTATATTCCCGGTGGAAAAGGACGACCCCAAAAGCGCGCCACAAACTTATTATCCTGTATAGATACGTGCGTAAGTTTGCCCATAATAATAACATCTAAATACACATGCAAGCATCCCTCTTCTCTCGCTTCGAACTTATTACTAATAATATGAAGCTATTACCGTTAAGACGAATTAATTTGCGAGTTTTCCTTGTTCGTAAGGTGTTCTATCCATAGCGATGTCTAACCCTTTCACGGATGTATTCATTCAAAGTTAACTTTATTGGCACTTAATAAACTTTTCGATTACTTTGCCTCTAATTATTTGCTTTTACTAATTACTTAAATATTAACGCTAAAGAGCTTTTGTTTAGGAAGAAACTATACTTTTCAATAACATTTTTCCATTCCTTGTCGAAAGTATGAACTTTCTAGTCGCACTTCAGCTTTTAATTGAAATTAAATTCGCCATAAGTTACTGGAAATGTTATCTGAATGATAATAATGTTGACCAGAGATCTATAAAAATTGTATTGTTTTAATTAGCTTATTTGAACTACGTGATTTTATGTTTAAAAATGTATACTATTCAATGGAAGGTTCTGAAGATTTCGTAAGAGTGATGTATTTAATATATACATCAACTTTTTCTAGTAAAATCAAATTTTAATACAAAGTTTAGCCAAGAAAAAAAAAAAGAAGAAAAATATCATTAATTAATTTATGCGAAAAAGATTTGCAAAGTTTTAAAGTATATTTTTTTATTCCCAATGCAAGTATCAATTTATTAGGAAAAGCAGTGTTGGCTTAAGAAGTTCGAGAGACATAATCAATTTATAAGACGACGGGGAAGGTCAACAATAAAAGTTTCTTTAAGATTAAAGGTAGATCGCGTTCTCAGTGGAGCCACTAATTAAAGCATTTAATTAACATTATATTGCTGCGAGTCGGTCGGAGTAATTTGTATCGCATAAGTTTTATGAGCCGCAACGGAGAGACCACCGCTGTTGCCGCCGACGCTGCCGCCTTGTACGACCGCCTCCGCTGCTCCTCCGATATACTACATATATCATCAATAAGAGGCGACGCTGCTATGGTTTATTAATTAGCGCTTAGATTCGCGACTAATTCCTCCTGCCTTTAATTAAGGCAACGCTACCATCAGTCATATTGCCAGTGGTATCTACTACTATACCCTTTGCTAGCTTCATCATCCATTGTGTGCGCGTCTCCCTGCACGCTGATAAAGCAATCTTTTAATAAGTTATAGAGCGCTATTCGAGGAATGCGATTGAGCTCGCCTTTCGAAGACACTTCTTATTTACTACGGCCTCCCCTTCTTATTCTGCCGTAAGAATTTATTACTAGACCGATCGTTTTTTTCCTCGTCCGTGCAACTCAATCTGCACCCAAACCAGCAGCCAGCGATATATAGCTTTTATAGTCTCGCGTATTATTGTTTGCTTTGCAGGTGCCAATGAAAAACTGCTATAGGTATCTATTTATCGATTTAGTCACTTTATGCGGGTTTAATGTGACAAGAAAAATAAATTGTATTACACTTTATTCTACTTTTTTGGCTTTTTTGTATAGATTATTTATAATTTATTTGGCCTTTATGAATAATTTCGGAGAAATAATTTATTATATTATTTATTATTATAACTCATTATGTTAAAAGATTATAATTTTTTATTTTATTTACTTTACTGGTGATTTCACACTGTTTTTTAACAAATTTTAGCTTAATATAAAAACTCAATTTTCTTGTAATTTTCATGTCGCTTTGATTTTAAGTTCTGTTCAAAATTAATGATAAAACTATTTTTTAACACTAAAATTTTAATTTTAAAATTTTAATTTGAAAGCCAAAGTGAAAGAGCTGACTCAGAAGGCGCTGTCGAAGGTATGAAGGATCAAGATGATAGTCCTTTTCTCTTTAACTCTCTATTGTCCTTGTACTCCAATAACTTAAAATTTAGTTTGCAAATTTTATGTAATTAGAGGCAAGTGTGTTATACAACTTATTTGCGCATGGCAGTTTAGTTTAAATTATTAAATTCACACATCAAACTTTCTATATAAAGAATAAACCATTAAGTGCAGACCCCTCACGTGGGGTATCATCAGAAAGCTTATTCGATGCAGATTGCAAATTATTAATCATATACAGACTGTTTCGTTGAATAATTTAAGATAATGGAGGTAACGCCTTTCTTAATCCCCCTATAACGATAGTATTTAAAATTGCAATGTTCGTTTTGCTCAATTTTTTTTTTCCAATTTTTCATTACAAAACATTGTCATTAAATCTATCTTGAAAATTTTTTGGTGTCACCCATAATTTTGAAAAATTTAACGAAATAACTTTTTATGTAGTATAAAAATTAATCATAAAAAGTATTGGATTCCATTAAAAAATGTATTGAAACTTTCCTATCCACCTTCCTGTATGACTTAAAATAATTTAAAATGTGCATCTTATTGTCGCTATGTAACCCGAAAAACAAAATTTCAATAATTATTTTAATATGGATTCACTATCGAGACAATTTGGAGTGGATTTGTTGATATTTGACCCGGCGCCTTCACCTGCCACTTATTAAAATTTATCATTTTTATGTTTTGAAATGATTATTATCTTTTATAATCACTTATAAAAATCAATTTAAGATTTCTTCACTTTGCAATTAATGATCATTTTATTATTGTCAACTTTTTTAGTACTACATAATCATGCATCTTGAAAAGATGTGAAATAGATATGGATCCCAGCGCCTTCACAAACTACTTTTAAAAATTTATCGTTTATAATATTAGAAGTAATTGATTACTGATCACTCATGAAAGACAATTTTAGATATCTACAATTTTATATTAATTTTTTATTATAAGCAAATGCCACTCCGGAATAAAGTAATCGACCCTTTGTATCATGAAAAGATGCATCAGACGTCTAAAGGTGAGTGTTCAATTAAAAGACGAATACGTGGAATTTTATTGGAGATTCTTTCGGGGGCCATCGGCAACTTTTCGAAGAGTTATGTGTATCAGGTCGGATCAGGTGCTTGCAGATCATTTTACGGTCGACATAAACACTTTACGACTGACTGTCTCTAGCGGTTTAACGCACCACTGTGCGACACGTCACAATTCACAATTAAACGAGCATTCCCTATTTATACCCCCGTCACTCTCAATCTACATAAACTCTCTACTTAACAGCAGCAGCCCAACCACCGGCTTAATGTAATTTACTTTATTTCGTCGGATTATAATAAAAGAATGTAATATCTTTGCCCGAAGCATCCCCATCTCGTAAAATTTTATTCGCACCACTACCTCTTCGATGGAAAATCAGGGCGCGAACCTATTAACTAATTACAACAACACTTTATGCAGTCTATTTATTCTTTATATTGGCTTCATATATTTCTCTGTCGGATTATATTGGTCTTGTCAATAAATCTTTTATGTAGAAATATGTAAAGCATGCCAGAGAGTAATAATAAAAAGTGGTAAGGCATTTAAGAAAAGGATATGAAAAATAGCCTTCAATTGGTTTTCCGCTGACCAGACTCACGAATATTTCACAAACAGATAAAAGAAATAGGATGCTGCTGCAAGTCTATGGAAGCAAAAAAGTGTATTGTGGAGGACAATATATGATAAATATCTATCAGTGTGGACCGGAGGGCCTTTGATCCTACCTTCGGGATATGGTCGGCCAAAACAAGCGTTACCATAGGAGTGAAGAACGGTCGGCACTCGGTCGGTCGGATGGGAGAGAAAGAACGGACGATTCCAGAAAATTGATATTGGATATCCGGCCACGCGCATTCATCCTTTACTACTGCCGCCTCTCTTCTGCCTCTCACCATCCGCCGGATTAGACTCTGATACAAAACACAACGTATTGTATTTTGCCCTTTGATGTCCGCACGGGTGCAGGTGACCGCTCTCCCTCCATCTATATCTCTTCGAAAACTTCCGTTTCGAGATATCAATTATGATAGAACTTACGCACATACAGCCATTCCATAATAAGAATGCTTTTCTAAGTATTTCGCCTATCGGGATGAAGACAGCCAATACCGTGGATTGCATTTATGGACTTCCTTTGTTCGCTTCCATAAAGAGTCGACACGTGACATGACATATTAATTAATCCTTTCTTCACTCAACAATTTAACACACAATAAGTTTATTGATAATATTTCGAATATCGGTCCATGAAGAGAGCAACCAATGTTACAGTTGCTCAGTACTTTTAGTATTTTATGAAAGCAATAGAGGTCTACTTAAGTCATATTACTTAAGAGGTCTCCACCATGTTCATTTCTTTCATTTTAAAATGAAATAAAATTGAGGTAGAAATTAATTAAGTTTAAGAAGTATTTACAATTTCTTGTTTTGATAAAAAAACTATTATTAAAATTAATAATGATATCTAAATTAGCTTTATTTATTTATATCGTAGTTTATGGGCCCAATAAACATTACAAATGTTCATTATAGATGAAAAGAATTGCAATTAAGCGTTACTTCTTCTAAGTAATGTTACAAATAAAATTTTAATTAAGCAAATTATAATTTTTACAAAACTCCAACGTTTGCTTTAAATTCAAAGAGCTTAAACATTTTCTACTAATACTTCAATTCTTTATAAAAATTTTGCCACACCAATAAATTTATCATCAACTTCTACTTCATCTTCTACTACTTCATTTTTAATTTTAAATGGCTTAATCAATTTTGAAATTATTACAAATTATTTCCAATTTTTGTTGTGAATTTGTTTCATTCAGTATGGCAATTAATTCATTTTTTATTTTGTAACATCATTTCTTTTTTATATTTTTTAATTAATTTAATCAATCCAAAATATTTCATTTTTTTAACAATTTTATGATAAATACATTATTAGATTATTATTAATTTTTTTTCTAATTATAGAAATATTTAAATCTGCAATTAGTAATTTAGTTATAGAAATAAATATAAATAGAAAAAAAATATATTTCTCATATTTGGGTGAAAACTATTTAATAATCAGTTTTATAAAACTTCCCCAGCTTTTAAAATAGCCCTTTTTTTACTTTTTGGATTATTGGAATATCCGATTTAATAATAATGAAGATGACAATAATAATAATAAAGAGTTTTATTTCTCGATAAATATAAGGGAAGCTTTTGCACAGAGACAAAAAATAATAATTCTAAAAGGTGCCAAAACCCCATGTTATTTAAATGAAAAATTTATCGTCTTGGAGGCACAGTTTACCGTCAATATCAGGGGCATGTATGGGTCTGATTTTTTTTTTTAGGTCTTAAACTAAAAATTTTCGAGGCGCCGCAAAGTCAAAAACCAAATTGGTCTATAACGGACACCCTAATGGACATATTTAATTAACTTAAAAAGCTATACCTACAAATTGTGCTTATAAAATTGATTTTAGTGAGATTATTTAATTGCCGTTTTAATAATAATATGTGTTTCTGTTAAAAAAAAGAAATCTTCCAAAACAATTTTTTAGTCATTAAAAGCAATTAAAATAATTGCATTAAAATATGAAAGACTTTACCGGATGCCACTTATGTTAGAGAGCATACTTTTCTAAATATGCATTGCATGTCGGAAACTATATTATAAATATAAAATAAAAAGACTGAAAAGTAAATTTGGCACGCGAAAGTGCATTGTTGCAAGACCCGCAAGAAAAACAAACGAAAAGACACATCCTTAATTTCCCGCTTCTTGTGTCGAAGTGGCGCGGTTTTCATAATTATGGTCGTTAATGTAATTACACTTTTCCAGACGGGAATTTACATTTTCTACTGTACTGACATTGAAGCATTTTCAGCAGTGGTAGCACTACAGCCACAGCCAGAGCTACGCCACTAGAAGCGCCAAGTCTCATGCAATTATAATCGCAAAGGAAAAATGTCAGAGTAATAATAATGAGCGGAGAACCGACGAACGATTCGAGTTCGCTATAGAATTACCGAATCACGCTTATTAATAATTCCGAATGGGCGACTGATTCGGCGGCGAAACTAATTGAATTTCGATATAATTTCTATTAGAAACGCGGACACGTCCGTATAAACACAAATCAATTAATAGGGTAGCTCTTTAACAAAAAAGCGGAGAAGTTATCTATAGCTATATGGTATAAAGATTGAGGCGGTTGAAACGTGCATTTCGTTTTTAATGTCTAATTTATTCATAACGCGTCTAATGCTTTTTTCACTTATTTTCTAGCAGTATTATTTCATTTTCCTCATTTTTAAATTATATTTAATGTATTTTTTACATATGTATGCTATTTCATCAATGTTTTCTATATAACAATTTATTTAATGTAGTATAGTGTTCATCGTATTATGAATAAATTATAAATTATGACTTTAGAATTCATAAAATTTTAGAAAATCATTGAACAATTGAAATTATATATCATATGTGAAGGCGCCGTGGCAGCCTGGCTTACCGATTGATAATTGTTTAATGATTTATAATAGTTTTTTATTTTTATTTTAAATAATTATATCTTTTCAATATAAAATTTACACTGAGCTCAGAATTTGCTTTATTTTATTTTTTTGCAAATTTGCTGTGATTTATCGGTATATTAATAAAATTGAAATTTCAACCAAATAATCGATGCTCATAAATTTTACATTACATAAAGTAATTTTATAAGTTCCTCAATTTGGATTTACACTACCATTTGTAAAAGTGAATGTGCCTCCTGGATTCATATTTATCCCCGCAAAATGAAAATCGTCCACTTCTTTAATTATTTATTTCAAGAAAATTAGTTTCCATAGAAAAAATAAGAAATAATAGATATTTTTGTATAAAATCTAACTAATTTATTATAATTTACGCTCCTTACTTGACAAAGAATAAACTAAATTTTTAATATAAAAATCACAATGGTCTTGTAAAATGGCTTATTTTTTTCTGATTATAATGATATTACTGAAATTATATTTTAGGCGATTGCTGTAAACATAGAAAAAAAAAAAAGATTTATTAGGTAAATTAAAATTAGGTTCGGAAATTTCTTATAAATTAAAAAAATAATGAATATAATGTTATAATTAAAGTCTTTCTGTTTCTGTCATCTCAGTAATTTCTTTGCAGAACTCTTAACTTGAGTCAATTTTTTTGTAGGGTGCCATGTGTAATATCGTTTTCTGTGGAGAAAACCGATTTGAAATGACAGCTATCCTAATTTTTTCGAATAATTAGATTTTTTTTAATATTACAGCAATTCACAAAGTAAACATATAAATATATATGACATTGAATTCAGAAAAAAGTAAACTACTAAATGATACTAAAGCCAACTGTGGTTTCCATTTAAAAAACACAGGTATATTTTTTTTTTGCAAAATTCAATTTCTAATCCCTTTACTAACAAAGAAAGCCGTACCATGCAACTTAAATTAAAATAGGACACCCCGCATATTTTTTCAATTAACTTAATGAGTTAAACCTAAAAATTGTGCTTATAAAACAAATTTTATCAAGATTGTGTAATTGTCAATTTAATAATAATAGTTATATCTAATCTTTCAAAATATTTTTTGTCATTAAAAACAATTAAAATAATTGCATTTATAAAGTATAAAATACTTTTCCGGATGTAATTTGTTGGACCCTGTATAGTTTATATTATTTATTTATTATTTATTGGGCTATCGACCTTATAGGTCTTTCCGCCAAAATTAACAGATAATTATTAACAATATTATTATGGTAATAGTTATAAATCATTTAATATTTCG
>JASKGO010003536.1:0-15190 GCA_030556065.1 Holobus sp. GC000080 | reverse complement strand
CCGTACCAAGGGGTACAATCGGCTAAAACTCCTACCACACGAAATACCCCCAGTCTACTCTCAGACAACCCTCTATCTGTACGGGCATTGGTATTCCGAGGTCAGCCCCGTACACTCTTTGTATGAGAGCTAATTTAGTAGATGATTTTTATTGCTTGAAATATTTTTAGTTTTCATAAGAATTTAGTTTTCTAAATAAAAACATATTAACTAAATAAACCCCTATTAAATAAACTAATCATTTTAAAAAGCCCTGACTCCAAAGTATGATTTTTTTGCTTAAAATATAATTTCATACCATAGAAAAGGAAAAAAAAACTTTATATGAAACTAAAGAAAAAACAAACAAACGTTTGTCATGAGAGTTATAACTGTGGCTTAACTAAACTTTAGGCAATTAAGATTAAAGATTGTAATATTATTTTTAGACTTTTCTCGAAGTCCTTTATGTAGCAGATAAAACAAGATTAGACATCGTGCGGTGTAAATCAAATAGTCCTCTTCGAAGTTTAATTCGTTTGCATCCAAAGATGTAGTAGCACTTGTACTAAATACTCTCTGTACTATGTAGAACGAACTTGCTCAATATCTCTCCTAACCGAACAAACTAACTAAGCAAGTATTTTGGATTGGTGCCATGTAGTCTAAGCGAGCTTGAACTACTCGCCTTAAATATATTTTTTAACTTTTTCCATTCCCACATGTTTTTCTTTTCTGTATAAAACCTACATGATTTTTAATTATTACACTTGTAAAGCTTTTTTCTGAAAAATTTCAAGACTCGAAAATTTTGTTTCATTTATTTTTTGTAATTAAAGTTAGGCGAATTTTATTAATTCACTGCATTTCACATGGGCAAAAGTAAGAATTTCAATGGCAATTTTTTATTACTGGGTTTCCCCGTATTATTTATATATTTATTGTGGAAAAGTTTTATTTATTCCTTCAAAAATTGTTTACGTTAAAGAATCAACCAACAGTAAGCAAATAAAATTATTGTCACATTCGAATATCTACAAAAAGTGAGTAAAATCAATAATAGTTGTTGAAGGAACGCTTCATAGAATTGGATTATATATTAATATAAATTAAATAACTGGTTATTTAATATCGTAAAATATATAACAATGAGTAAATAAATTTAATGGATAAAACCTCTTCCAAGAAAAACAATAGTCAAAATGAATAGTAGCAATAAAGCAAACGATGCTTTCAAGGATTTTGGCTTTTGTTTCAGGAATTTCAAAGTGGCATGCAAAAAAGGAGGAAGATCAATTAAGAGAGAGCTCGAGCTCGGGCGCCCAAACAAAATAACAATAAATCATGTTTGCATGTATATGTATAGAGGTGGATGGATGCATTCAGATTTGGCACACAGGGGAAAAGCTCGGTCCGTAATGAATGCTCGAGCACACAGTGTGCGTGCAACTTTTGGAAACAATTCAACAGCGACACACAATTTCAGCGTATTTTAACGAACGGAACACTTGCACAAACACACGAACACTCTCACGCATATACACAGATGAAATAGAAAAAAAAATGCATAGAAACGCCATGTGAAAGAGAATCAAACTGAACACAAAAAAGGCGGCGAAATTGAGAAAAAAATGGCTCGCTCGTAATTCGGGTACCAGATTTAGAAATTTTTTTTTTCGAACTCGTCGATTTTAGTTATGGCACTCTGAACATTTTCTATTTTTACATGAAATAGCAGGAAATACGTTCGCTCCAGTTAACATGCACAGCCGCAGTTTTTCGTGACGCGTTTTTATATTTGGATATTTATTCCGGCCACGTTTTGTGTGCGCTTCTGGCTTTTTCCTTCTCCGTTCGACGCGAGTGTTTTTCTTCTCGTTCTGTTTTCCTTCGTCGAAGCTTTTTCCCGAGCCGGCCGTCCAAGTGAGAGCAGAGAAAGCTCGAGCCGCTAAAATAAATCTCTTCCGCTTTAAATTATTCAATTTACACAAACATTAGTGCGCGTCGACGGACGAACACAAAAAATTACTTGCTAATTAAAAATTTCTGCCCAATTCATGAATGATTCATTTTCCCGGAGTGGTGCATTCATATTGTAACAAAGCGGCGAGAGTGACTTAATTAAAAACTTTCCACTCGCAAATATACATGCATATTCGTTTGAGCACACAGGGTGGTTTCGGTACGGAAGGTCACAAAAATTCCATTCGTAAGCAACGGAAAAGAGGGCTTAACAAAAGTACAATAAAAATTGCGTAGACGATAATATGAATATCGGGGTTTGCGGTAATGCAGAGAAACAAATTTACGACATTAAAACGCGTGGAAAATTCGAGCGCGAGGAAGATGTAGGTAGGGAAGGCAGTAAAAGCATAGCTCACAACTCGCGCTCTTACGACTTTTTAAGTAGTAAGACGAACAAAGAAACACATTTGCATCATCGAGTACATATGTTGTTCGAGATGACGTTGTTATGCTAAGAATACACCTTTGGGCCAATACGTATGTGGAATAATATTATAGTGGAGTTAGCGTCGCGACGCTTACGTGCGCGTTGAGTCAGCTATTGAGGCGCAAACTCCGCATTTTTTGGCAAGCGCTTTTATGTGCGTGACAAACTGGGTTAACTATCTGCTGGTCGAGTAATACATACATATATCGTACATTTATGCACCTGTTCGAATTTTAATTCGGCGCGCAATTAAAGGTCGTCTATTTAAACAAAGACACTTCACACATAAAAAAATAATTTAATGAAAAAAGATCCCTCAGAAGAAATAAAAAAAAAACATTTTTTTAAGCTACCAATTGGAAAATACATAATCTCATGCTGAAAGCGTATTAGTATAATTTTTGTAGTTGCCTTTAAAAAGTCGCCCATTAGTTGCTAATTAGCGCGCTTCTCTTCTGTGGCATAAATATTTCCTCAAATAAAAGTAAACAGCATACAAATTAGTCATTAAACTTGTTTTGATACTTTTTGTAGAAAATTGTTTAATTGCGCTATTTTTAAAAAATAAGCAATTTTCCGAAACAAAGAAATCTAAGGTATTTTATGATGCAGAAAAATGTAAAAAAATAGTAATAGTAAAATGACTGTAAATAAAGAAAACTTGTTATTATTCATAGAGTTACAGGTAGATACAAATCAACATCGTACTTTAGTTTAGTACTCAACATGCTCATATTCATAGATGTTCCTTCTCTACCGACATATTTTCTTTATGGCTCTATCAAATTTATTGCCCAAGTAGTTATTTTGTTGAAAACCGCAAGCGAAATGCAAGGATTGGTGCATCTTGTTTGCACACATTGTACTGAATCTTCAAAGGTTATTATTTGTCTTATAAATTTTGATTCTTTTGGCTTTTTTTCCATCTATATCAATCTTTCGAATACCAATTTAAATTTCTATTAAAATATAGGATTTTTGGCTGAAGGACTACGGTCGATGACCTTTTACAATTTCTTCTTAGGATTTATTTTATGTTAGGAACTAGGAAGTCTGTTTTGTGAAAACAAAAAAAATTGGAATGATTCGCGAATCATATTATTCTGGAATTTTATAAATAAAAAAATCCTTAAATGGAAAAAATAAGTTAAAAATGCAGGGTATCCCAAATTGAGTTGCATTGCATAATTGCATTGGTTAAGATTAGTGATATTTATTCGGTTAAAGCGAAAAGTAATAACTGTTTCCAATACACATTTATAAATAGAATCTAATTAATTTAAAAAAAATTCCAAACCTTACTTGAGTTATAAAAAGAAACTTATGTTTTTATTAGGGAAACCGTAGTTGACTATAGAGTCATTACATGGCTTAAATTTTATGGAATGGAACCATAACGATATAATACTTAATATGCTTATATTTTTGAATTATTTTTAAGTTATAGAAAACCTAATTAATTGAAATAGTCAGACTGGCCGTGACATTTATAAAGGGAGATATCCTTTGAAAATGACGTCACATCCATAGAACAAACAAAACGATTTTATTATTATCTTCATTCTAGAATTACTATATTTTAATTAAGAATACTTTCATTAGCTAAAATTTTTAATTATTTATTAGGAAATTCATAGTTTACGATTTAGTAGAAGTAACTGTGTTTTTTCTGTGCTTTGAGCACAGGGAGGCTATCGACCCGAAGGTCCTTCTGCCATGGTGATGGGGATGCCTACCCAAACACCACTACCCATATCTTGCCGGCCGTGGGGCTCGAACCCACGACGTTCGGTATTGTAACCGGAGTCCGAACCACTGAGCCACGGTCCTGGCTTTTACGATTTATTTTTCTAAAAGAAAAAATCTCTTTTTTCAACTTTTACAGCAATCGTCAAATATAAACATATAGGCAATTATATCGTTAGAATTAAATTAAAATAAGCTGTTTACAAGCCTACTATGATTTCCATTAAAAAAAAGTTTATTTCTCAAAACAAGTAATTTATGGAAATTTTATAAAATTAATAAGATTCCATATCTTTTGAAAACAATTATTACTTTTTTCCTATGTTAATTGGTTTTCTATAAATATATTTTAGGACATATATTCCATTTTTTGCAAACGGGGAAATGTTGAGCATATATTTATGCAAAACATTGCGTATTTAACCGAATCTCTATCGCCAGTATTAACAGAGATAGAAGTGCAATGCAACTCAAAATGGGACACCCTCTATATTACGAAAAATGAATTTAATCTCATTTCCAATTCAATTATGAAAAATAACTCATCTTTATTTTTTAATAAACCAATAAATATGAGAGAACAAAAGCCTTAGGAAAACTGGAGCGGAAGAGTAAAAATTGCAAGCGGGAGAAAAGATGAACTGTACTTAAGCTTCACCTGATAAAATTGATAATAAATAATTTAAAAGATGACATCGTGGCCCGTGAGGCGACGCAAGTCTTACATATTAATTCGTCGACCGGAGATCGATCGCCTCCAGCTTTTGTGCTCTCTCGCTTGCCACATCTCACGTACGTTCACGTGATATCTGAACGCACCCTAACGCACAGCATATACTACAAAAACAAACGCCACGAAATTTATAAATACCGTGTTTAAAAATCCACCCCTTATAATACATTAAATAACTTATCTACCGCCACCGTTAATATTAAATAGCGACGGTGTTTGCCTCTTCAATGTGTGGGTGTATAAAAGGGAAAACTCGGCATTATATGTGCTGTACGACGCAGGCGAGTAATTAATTTTTCTCGAGGCGAAACGACTAATTAAAACCCGATTTGTTGGCTGCGCATATAACATACAAGTTTGGAAAATGCAAAAGATATACGATTCTTTAATTAAACATATTATACAGGGTGGCCCATTTTTAGTTGCATTGAATGGCAAACTTTGTTAAGAATATAGATAGAGATTTGGCTATTACTTTATTCATATGTAAAATTATTTTCTTAAAATAAATTATCAAAAAATGGATGATTTTCAGATTTTCCGGGATAATTTGGGAACGGGTTGATATTTTCAGTTTTCATAGACGGGAGTATATTGAGCATGTATTCTTGCAAAGCTTTTCCCATTTAACCGAATCTCTATCGCCATCATTAACAAAAATATTGCTTGGCTATTTTCGTAAATCAAAATGGGACACCCTGTATATCGCAAATAAATTAATTGAGTAGGAAATCTCAAGATGTAATCGTGCAACTCACATAAGAAGCAAGGCCTGATTGAAGACTCACCTGAAACAAAAATCAGTAATCAGTATATATAGCAATATCTGCCATAAAAAGTGTGATGTGAGTGTAACTTAGAAGTGTTTTGCGTCTTCCATTTAATGCACGCGTGTGTAATGTCCCCTTAGATCATAAAGGAGGTATTTATTGTTTGTTTGTTGCCTTGGACCCATGCCAGCAAGAGGCTAAAGTTTCATTTTTATCTATGTTTGAAGACAAACACACAGAACTACCAATAGAGATCACGCAATATAGGAACTAATGGAAGAGCGAGCGAGACGATTGATGTAGGTGAATGTGTGTGTAACTAAAGAACACACAAATGTGTGCTGCTCACTTAGATTCACTAAATAAATCTAGGTGACAATTCTATTTTCGTTCGTGTCGCTTGCGTTCGCTCGCTCCTTCTATTTGTTTGCTCTTCGCGTCTACAACAGTTGTATCAAATTTATTCGAGTGTTGGTAAGTGTGGAAAAATAGGATTGTTTTCTTAAGAATTTATATGAAGTGCATGCAAGTTCACAGCGGTTTTTTTCCATCTCTCTTTAATTATTTACGGTCGCTTTGGAGATTATGTTTCATAAATTGTGTTTTAATATTTAGAAAAATCTTAAGAACAAAAATACCTACACATAATTAATAGTATCATGCTTAAAGGTAATGATAAATTCATAGAAAAAGTAGAGATAAGGAAAAAGAAAAGAGCAATTATATGCAATTAGCAGAAACGCATGGCAAATTTCCATGTTGACCGGCGCCTTCGCATCTAGTTTGCACGCACGCAGGACAGCGCGCTACGCGAGACTTCATTTACAGCGAAATATCGATAATTACACATTGACGGTGCGCAAGTCTGCAAACACGCATTAATTCTTCGGCACATGTGCCCCCAAAAACATTCAGGATAAAAAGGACCGAGCTCCAGCAGCAGGAAAGCAAGCGGCCATCCGATAACGGAACGGGCGGGCGGGGAACGGTAGAGACAGAATCGTGCTTTCACCCTGCGAGACGTTCTCGGGAACAGATTAAGGAACGAAAATGGTAGTTTAATAATAAGATTTGTGTGTTTGTCAAAATATGTGCTGTAATGTCTTCTCAGTTGGCACGCGCTTTAAGTAAAATACACACACACACACACACACACACACACCACAATTTATGTTAAACACACTACGAAATAACCATTCCAAGTGTATAAAGACTGAAGAAGCGTTCGCACGCTTATAGCGAATATTCCAAAATTATACCTCTGCGCTCTCGATGATTCACGAAATTTATTTAAACGAGATGCGCAAAAGTATTAATAATTGTGCGGATGCATTCATTGCAGCAGCAGCAGCAGCACGGCTCTTCGCCCTCTCGCCGATTATCGATTCGTGACACTCGCAACACGGCAATCATTAATTATAAAAATTCGCTGGATGCCGCGAGCGCGGGACGCTCGGCCCCGCACGCAAAAAGAGAAACGGACCGATTGTTCCCTGCGCTTATACATGCCAAATAATAAATGATGTTGAGATGTCATCTTGAAATTGAGAAATAACGTCATCCATCACCGACATCCGAGCGGAGGTACGGCGCATGAAATACATTTATTTGCTGGAATTAGTAAAGACGACTTTAATTAACTCGCACGAAACTTTTATATTAACCATCCCATTCAAACTACGATTGCTTCATACTTTTTGACGTCCATTCATTAATACTTGTTCAATGGTCTAAAGTTTATTTCCCATTAAAACAAAACAAAAAAACTTTCTATTGATTTTTGATTAATAATTTTTAAATGCCACATTTTCAATTATTATTTTTACTAAACATAGACAATAAACTCTAAATCAATAATATAAAAATGTTATTTGCCAATATCAGTATCAAGCTAACAGCGAAATTTCCCGTGCCAGCGGAAAACACGCAGGTCCATAAATAATGATAGTGCCCATTTGACTGTTTAAAAAACCAATTACACAAACCAATTAAAACCAACGCTAAAATACAAAAGCGCAACCGTTATGCCGTAGCGCGAAAATGAAAACTATCTGAACACTCACACACGGAAAAACAACAAAACCGAAACGAAAAAGCAAAAAAAAAATAACTCACATACAAAAGCGATGGAGCAAAAGTGGAAACAATGAATGACATTGTGCATGCAGGGAACAGTTACAGCGAGCACAGTAGCAAATTCCGTTTTTATAACAGGAGGAAACTGGTGTTGCTATTTATGGAGTCTCGATGTTCGTTGTTGGCTCGCCATCAGTTCTAGCATCCGAAAGAAAAAAATCGCTTCCTTTCATATCTAATATTTCAAACGCGGTTCCGGACCGTACACATACATACAGTATACACGGCTTCACACGAACCCGCACTCATTGCACCACAGATATATTTTTTAAGATGCAAATTCGTTCAAAAATTAATGTATTTAATTATCTAAATGTGGCTTTTGGTTTTATTTCGAAAACACAACTCGATCTTTAGTTTTAAAGTATTTATTTAAAAAAGTACCTTTGGGTTCGAAACAATAACAGTCGTTTCCAAACATAATAAATTTTGATTAATTTATTGCTACTTAAGACTGTAGTTCAGAAATTACTATTTTCGTTTTAAAATAGAATTCGGCCAATTAGATAATTCTTATTTTAGCTAGGTGCCAAAAATGTCCTAAGAGCCCGTAATAATTTATTGTAATTAAATAAATTATCAACATTTTCGATTTTTCGATCATTTGTTTAGTTTTTTAGTTATAAAATTTATTTTTCCAAGGAATATTGCAGAGAAAAACATATATAAGCATATTAAAATGTAACTTATAATCCTCAACAAGGACAATAATAGCACAAACACAATATAAAACATCTACATCTAGCAAAATATATCAGAGAAAAGAAAAATAGACTGTTTTGCAGTTTACGTCCTCCAGAGGGTGGTAACTAGGGTGCACGTGCCGGCCCATAGCCGATCCGCATTTGAATAATTCATGTGTGCCCATGTAAAGTGCAAACCTGACCACCTTTCCAAGAATCTCCTTCAAAAATTCACCACATAACCGTTTAAACTAGCAAGTCGTTCTTGTTTACGACACTAGAAACGTTATATGCAAGCAGAAGGGAAAAAATTGCGATACCGCTTCTGCATAGAGGAGCGAAAAACATCCAGTGTAATAATAACAAGAGATGGATGGATGAAAAAAGCGTAAGTACATACATGCAGGCACGTCAAATGAAGAAATATGTTGTTGTCTCACTCGTGCAGATGAATGCATACGTATAAACAGTGTTAAAATTAGGTCCGTTTATGTTACCGTAACAGTTTTCCATAAACATTCGAATATACAATTACATAGCGTAATGTTCATTTAGGCGTTTCGGTAATGTCCGGCTAATAATCATAATAATCAAGCAATGGAAATTGGGTCGTACGTACGCATACTCGTGGAATGATCCCGATTTTCCATTCCGCATTTCCATTAAGACGACTCAAAAATACTACTACACACAAACACGACGGCAATGAAGGCTTGTTTAACATTCGTCATAAATATTCAGCACTTTCGGATCGCACGCAAATTGTACTCCGATTACAAATAACTGCTACTGTTTTTATTATGCAAAACAAGTTCATGCGTTAGAAGGTTCATGTAAAATTCCCTTTCATGCATTTCTATTCGCGAGCGTCACTTTTTTGCGCTCACTTGCGCCTCCCGAAGTGAATAATCAAAAACACGCGCTACATTTTCTCTTTTTCAATTTTTCCAAATTATCTCCGCGATCCCATCAAAAAAACTTAAAACATCATAAAAGTACAGGCACTACAAAAAGTGTCCATGAAATGGAAAAATTAAATTTGGTCTCATTTTTTTTTTCTTTTGAAAAAATTGTCGCATATTCATATTGCAAAGAATAGCTAAAATCTCCATTAATGGTTCAGCAAATGAGATTATATCCATATAACATAAACAAGTGTCACACCCTCATCAAAGAGCTGTTAATGCGCCAGTCGAATGTCAACAAGTTTTCATCGCTGTCGATATAATTCACGTAATATGCTGTATTGGTCTAACTGTACTGTAGCCGAGATAGAAGTTCGAATCGAAAGAAAGACACGATTGATTTATTAGGCGCCGTAAAAAGTTCATTTAATTAATTTACTCCGAATAGTAGTTGCGGAGAACTGACGAATACAAGCGACCAAGTTTTACTAGTGCTATGCGTTCGCATTGCCGGCCACGTAAATTGGCTAATCTCGAAGACGATCTCTATAAATCAAAGACGGTGATAAGAACTTGGGTTGCACCCGTACGTGTGTTATAACATCTGTAATGGGCGCCGTTGCGAACCGCTAAATTTGACGCTTTAAGTAATTAATTGAAAAATGTTATTGCTCTAATGGAATTTCGTCGGGAAAATTGCACGTACGCGATAAGTGTTTATGGGAAAATTGTGGCATCAGGCAGCCGTAGCAACTACACGAGAACGACGCATTTTCTTGATTGAAGCTTCCGAACAATTGCTATTGTAATCTGGAAATATTGTCGAGAACGCGCGAAATGAAAATCTCTTCTTTTAATTACATTTTCGCACTATTGTTTTCAAATTTTGTCGTTTATAGTATTAATTATTTTTCCTTATAAAGAATCGTATAAGGGTAACCTGTAGGAAAATTTTTAAAGATGGAGTTGCTGTTAAGTTAGCCAAAAAGGATGGAATTTCACTAAACTTTCATCTCTGTACAAAAATAATATTTAATGCAAGAAAAAATAATTATGATTCCAAATTTATTGTTTTTTATTGTAATATTAATAATTCACCATTAGATTTATTTTTGTAGTATAAACTAAGCTTATCCTGTTTTTAATGGAAAACGAAGTAGTTACTTGTCCTGTTTAATTGCTATTTTATCGGAATTCAACTACATTTGAATGTTTATATTTTGATTAATTTGATGATTACTAAAACAATTATAATGTTGAGTTGTTGTATCCAAAGCCATTTTGATATCAGGGTGCGGCACTTTCAAAAGAGAAATCTTATTATAAATGTCCAGCCAGCCTGATAACTTCGATAAATCCCTGATTTAAGTTTAACATTAATTGCCGTGAATTAATATACAAACAGTATACCGGGTAACAACGATTTTAGGGCTATGTCTGCCAACATTTACTTAACAATCAAATTTTATAAAAATTAGAACGCTTCTACCAGACAAAATTTCCGATTTATTAGTAAAAAAATATTATTAGTTAATAAAATACTTTCCGGTTAAAGCGGAAATGCAATTTTAAAATGTCTTCCTAGGTCTAGGTGTATGGGAATTGGTTTTAATGCTTCCCAGGCTAAGTGTAAATTGGGAGCCCACAACTTGAAATAGTTCTAGAAATTTGGGTAAAAAAATCAGAATTTACATAAAAGTATCTATAATAAACAATTATTACTTTCAAATGGTTTTCATGATATTTATTATCGAAAATAAAAAAAATACGGCCACATATTCGATTTTTCTAAACGAAAATAGGTTGATCGTAAAATTTTACATCTTAACTGCATTTCAATCTCTGAAAATATAGAAGTTACACATAAATAGTTTCAGTAAATGGCCACCATGATTTCTATGTAAATATTAATTAAGTGAGCAAATTTCCAAGAAAACAGTAATTAAAAACAAAATCCAACCTTTGAAACTTTCTCTAATTAACTTAAAAAACAGATTAAATAGGAAAATAAAGTAACTTCTTTGAATTTAATGGTTTTTCCTCTTTTTTAGCTAAAGATGAAAAATAACAGGCAAAGAAAAACTTTAAAGAACGTGCATATAACGTGAGGAATCCCTAAAGCCGGTTTTCATCCTTTATGATGCGACCGTCTCGGAATTCATTAGCGTTTTTGCTTAGTTTGTTTACTGGGGGATGTGGATGTTTTCAGCCAGCGATTGTAAAAATAACAGATTTCCAGAGAAAACAGAGTTATAAAGAAGAAATAAGCGAGTACGGTAAACAGAAGCATCCGAATGGCGAACTCAGCTGCTTCGAGGTTGCCTAATCTGTTTAGATCCATTTACGGTTATAATTAAATCTAACGCGAATAGAATTTTAATTTTCCTGTTTGCTCGCTTTTACGACCCCTTTAAAATTCCAATTATTACCCCCCGAGTATCACGCAAACGTTTGTCTCATCACTGAAGCAAACATTCATTTACGAAATACCCACACATACAGTGGGTTCATTTCAAACGAAACAATGTAATTTTCTTATTACCCGTTCATATTACTTTTTTGCTTCCAATTTGTAAAGAAACATGATATAAAATATGCTATACCTTATTTTATTAAATTTCTTTCAATGCAATTTATTCACTAAAGGGACGCTATTTTTTTTTTCGTCAAATGTTAAAAAAATGAATTTTCATAAAACTAAATGTTAATCAAAATTTGATTTCTACAATAAAAAATTGTTGCAATGAAATTGAACGCTCGGTATATAATTGAAAACTCAGGGCGGCCGTTGCCATAATCAGCATCCGAACATACCCATAGAGAAAAAGTGTTGTCAATTTGCATAATTAGCATTTTGCCATTAATGTAAATAGGTATGGTAATTTAACGGAGAAGCGCCCGTCGCACGCACAATAAATAGGGGCAGTAGCAGCAACAACGACGACGGCAGCGACGAATCCCTTATTATTATTATTGTAGTTGTTGTCATCGTCATCGTCAGTAAGTTTCGCACTGGCGCACTGGCAGCATGGAATATTAGAAAAGTTTTTGCCTAAATAATCGCGTAAAGTGCTTGTTTGCGCGCTCTCAGGTATAATTGTATATAGGGTGTTTCGAAACTTTTCCCTTGCGAAGTTTTCAAACTTGCGATGAATGCGCGACGCCGCCGAAGTATTAATATTTTTCTGCCGCCCCACGTACGTATAACGTATATTTTGACGTGATATAAAGTTCTGTAATAAATTACGTCCACCTCTCGTGGGATTTTATATGTTTAACAATTGCTAACTGTCGCGCTTGTTTCTTCTTTATATTTTTGATAAATAATTTGTCGAAAACAAAGTGGTTTTGTTATATGTATGAATTTATGCCAAATTTGTTTTTTATTTACTTTTCATTGCTGATTTAATCATTGCAATTTTAAATGCAGCAATAATATTATAGTTGAAGGTTGCGGAGACAACCAAATAAGGATAAAAGTAAAACATTTCCCAAGAATGAAAAATGGAAACTTTAAAAAGTTTCCTGAAGTCAAGGCACTTTATATAAACAATTTTTGTCGCTTTACCCTCTGCACATTTTGCATAATTTACTGTATTGCTTTACATTAGCCACAAGAAGAGAAAAAAGAACTCTCGTTCAGTCACAAAGCAAACAATATTTCACCTGCAGAGACCACGACAGCGATGAAAAAGTAAAAGTCCGTGAAGCATAAACTCGACAGCTTTGGGGGCAGGAAAAACGGAGGGAGAAAATTCGATCCGTTCGTTAAGGAAGAGTTTTATTCAAAGAAAAAAGTGCTTAATTTAAATTAAAAACTTGCTGCGCGTCTCGTAAAACCAATTAAAACTTTTCAAAACTTGCCTATACTGTATACTACTCGCAAAAGATAATTTTTTCGTCCGCAAAATAATATCTGCATACATAGTAGCTCTTATTATCCTCATTATGGAAGTTTACATCACATCGAACGAATGCAATATAAAGTTGCATACTTTATATATACCGGGTATTCAACCAAGAAGCCGGCGAATATTGTGAGGACTTTGGTTGCATTCATTAATCACCCCCGTGAGCAATTTGAAAAGATCACTAAAATAACAAACAGAAGCAGAAGCTGCGCAGAAACTTACAGAAGCTGAATGGCCGAAGAGGCGAAGGAAGCAGCAAAAGAAGAAGCAAACGGCAAGTAACTTTAATCGTGAAGGAGCAGGGGGCGGCAAATGGATGGATGGACAGGCGGACAAATGGACGTGAGTTGAAATAAAAGTTGACCGGCGATAAATTGAAATATCATCGAAACATCAAAACGTGATTCTCGAGAAAAGTTTTATTATATAACAGGGCTGAGTGTATATGGGCGAAGAGTGCAACCCCCGTAATACATCATGTGTGTAATAGTTTTTGCCGGACGCGAAGTTTGCATCGACGTCGATGACGAATAGAAAGACAGAAATATCTGCCATTGATGTGCGCTCGCTTTTGCTACTAGTAAAGTGCGTTTGATGTAATTTACTTTTATATTGGACACAGCATTAACTCACTCGTACATTGCGCTTCTATGCAAATCTATATTTAAGTGCAACGCGTACATGCTTTTTCACGTCTGGCTTTTGTGTGTGAGTGTTTGTATGCGTATGTACCAGCCAATACATAATATACGACTGGCAACCAACCTTGTGAGAGCGCCGTTCTATAAATAGTCCACGTTTAATGTACATTCGTTTCATTCCATGTCATATAGGTATACTCTGTACTTCGCTTCCACCAAACTACCATTGTGTGCAATTGGTGGATATACAAGGATATTCTATACATAGGCGTATTCCATAAAAATTCTAATTAATTAGCCATTACGACGGTTTTATAAGGATTTATTCATGTTTTTCATTTTATGAGGGTTGCGAAGTTGAATTTGAGCCTTCGTATTTTGTTTTGCACTAATAAGGGATGCTTGTATTACATAATTGAACGTTTTAATGGAACATTCATATGATTTTCGTGGCTGTTGATTAACAATGCTTTATGGTTAATAATAAATAACAAAAAAGAGTAATAAAAAAATTTCATGGCTGTTTTCTAAAAATTCTAAAAAAATAAAAATAATAAAATTTCTTTAAGAAAAAAATTTTTTTTCTAAAAACAAATCAAAATGTTATATTATCTGTTACAAATATTAATAGATTTTTTAATGAAAGCATTCAAATTAGTAACAAAAATATACTTTAACCCTTCTTCATTACTTTTATAAATATGGTATAATTTAGACTATTAATAATTAAATTATCAATTTTCATATCATTATTAATTAATATCGTAAAATTTCTTTGTTCGAAAACTTGGCCGACTTCCTTATTCGGTAAATAATTAGGAGGAAAGATAAAGATTAAAAAAATAGACACTAAAACTGAGTAATTTATAATGTATAAATAAATATACTTCAAATATAGTTTATTAATTAATTTTAAACTGAGAAAAAATCATTTCCATAAAGCCATCATGAAAAACTATTTTCCATTCCAACAGTGCAGATGTTAAGATAACTAAAATATTTTATGGGCATAATCCAAATTAGAATATGTTTAATTTTAATTAAAAAATAATAATTTTCGAAGCAAAAGTTACGGAAAATTATTATGAAATTGAAAAAACAATTGCTAAAGATCATGGTGTGAGTAATCAATATTTTTCATATTTTATTACTTAAACTGTTGACATTATTTATTACTTTTGGTTGTTTGAGTTTGTTAAATTATTCTTAAAAATGTAATAGTTCGCGTCTAGAA
>JASKGO010003535.1:0-14043 GCA_030556065.1 Holobus sp. GC000080 | reverse complement strand
GGTGATGGGGATGCCTACCCAAACACCACTACCCATATCTTGCCGGCCGTGGGATTCGAACCCATGTTGCTCGGTCCGAAGTCCGGAGCTCGAACCACTGAGCCACGGTCCCGGCTCAGCCATTATATTATTGCTTTTATTCCCAAACACTTTGTGCTTGTGTGTGCTTGTGTGTGCATGTGTGTGTGAGTTTGTGCATGCACTCTCTACTCTCTTAATAGACTATTATTTATTCTTCACGACGATATATGTTTAGAGAAATCTGTGTTTTACGCCTTCGCACACATGTTCGGCACTAAAAAATCCTAGTGTTTGGGATTCATGTCTTAGAAATTTCAATCATTCATTTCATGTCTCTCGATCTTCATTTTCTATGGGATTCATCGTATTAATTATATATTCATATATTGCACAAACGATTTTATCATTTTACGAATTTAAAATTATGTTTTCATTAAAAATTTATGTTCCCTTTAAAATTGAACATAAAATGACCAAATTGATTAGTTTTACGTCACATAACATGTTCATAAATTATATTTTTAGAAGCAAAGGATGTTTAGAAAAGTTACTGACTGAAAATTAATAACAAACAATTAATTTTCCTTAATATTTTGTAAACACTCATTCTATGTTCGAAGCCTGTTAGCCTGTAACTTCCATCTATAATTACTTTGTGCTTCTTAAACGTCTTTTAAATTCCGTAAATGTTCTTTTGAAAATATACAATTTCCAGTTACATGTCTTCTAAAAATAAAAGTGTAACCAAATAAGCATATCCGCAAAAATTCTATAAATTACTATCGGAAAAGATTCGCTTCCACGGTATGAACGCACGTTAGATGAAAGTAACTGTTACGTCTTTGGTTGTTTACGGGGGTCACATGAGGGATCAATCTTTATGGTGTATTACTTATTGTTATGGCTGACTTTATTACAGTGAAGAGAATATAAACGCACGTAGGGAATCGTAAATTAAAGAAATAAGTAGTCCCGATTCTTCCTTCTTCCATCTCCCTCTCCTTCTTGTGCATTATATTCTTTGCATCGAAACAAGGTGTTTCCACTTTGGATTCGAATATATTATAGGTGTATCCTCATCTCCATATATTCTTCTACTATTTGTATCTAGGCGCGTCTCATCGACGCCGTTAAAATTTTTAATTGCTTATTATACGATCTTTTATTTCGATGTAAACACAGCGAAACGTGTAGTAAAACAATTCTGGTTCTCTGGCCCTTTTCAAAAAGTCGTAAATTCTTTTTTACTCTCTTCCCCAACAGTGTGCATGTGCATTTGAAAGGCCCGAGCGCAGTGCAACCGAAACGTGACACTTTTTCGACGTTTTATAGCTCTGAGAATTATTTACAATTTTCGTTGATTTTATTGCTGCTCTAATGACTCCTTCGTTTTGACTATTTTCTAGAGAAATTTCTATCGGAATGTTATATCTGTGAATGAACAGCATATGGCGACTAATTTGTTTAAATTCCTCTTCAGCTTCTAGTTCATTAGCTACTTTTAAAATTATATTAGAAGACCAACCACAAATTCTTTAAGACTTTGCTAAAATTCTTTCGGAAATTAAGGAGTAAATATTATTTTAATTTTTGAATGATAATATTAAATATTGTTCATGACTTATTCTAGATTTTTATATTACATATCGCATCATTATCAACCAGAAACATAACTAACTTATTCATTAAAAATCTTGATCAAATGATTGTTTTTCTAAATTTTGGTACAGCATTTGGTTTCCCCAAGCACAAAACAAATTGAAATAAATTATTTGCAAATGTAATCGAAATTATGCATTCAGACAGATAGAAAAGAAAAGTAATGGTAGTTAGTTAGTTGAAAAAACAAGCAGTTGTAGAGAGATTAAGCAAGAGTAGCTAGTAGCGAATAGTTAGTTGTTCGATGTAATAGCACATTTGTATTTGTATCAAACGAATGCATCTTTAATTGCATTAGTAGTGCGTAAAATTAATCATGATTTGTTTGGGCGTTCTATATGGGTTGCTTGCTCAATCTAACTAACACGATACAAATACCTATGCAGAAAGCTCTACATGTGCATGTATCTAACTTCGAATCTATCCATATCCACTAGCCAGAGCTCTGCAGCTCCGTCTGTATGTGTAATATGCAGTAATGGATACTTTACGATCCTGTTACCAGGCTGAGGCTGGTTTACAGTAGCGACTGAAAGTGATGTAATGTTAATTGGAAACCGTCGACCCACGCACATGCACATGATGTATTTATGCGAAGTGTGTATGGCTGTCCGGCACTCGGATTGACATGTAACGAGAGAAACAACAATGTAATAATGAATGGCCTGTGGGTGACTTCAAGTGTACACTGCTGAAATATAATCATGCATTCCGCGGTGGACACGTGTACACCACCTCACCCAGAGCCGCGGGCGCGTTTCGTGTGCCTCTCTGTCTCCATGATCATTTGCCACGGCAACAGCACAAGAGCCACACAACAACCATGACAAAGACGATATTGTTGCTGCACGGGCAGCGCGGCACCACCACACACCACAGAGCTATGGTAGCGGCGACCGCGAAAGCCCCGCACGATCTTTATCTCGCACTCTGTGTCTATCTAAATGTAAGCCGCTGCAACGTTATAAATATTTATTTTATTGTTATTGTATATTATGTTTGGTCGCACTCGTTTGCATACTAATGCGCAGGAAATTAATTAAAAGTTGCTTCTTGCTTCCATCTTCTTTTTCCTTTTCTATACATTTTATCAATTTAAATCTTTCCATACGCCACGTTATTTGAAATAAAAAATCTATTCGATAATAAGGCGTTTCTTTGAATTATCCATGCGTAATAAGCATTTAGTAATATTGTCATGTATTCATCAGTTTGAAGTGTGGGTGAAATCAAATTTCAAATTTTGATCTTAAGATGTTTAGGATTTTAATGTTATAATATATACCACTTGGATTCAAGATATTATTATAATAGTTAAGATCTTATGTTCTCCATGATGAAAATAAGTAAAAAGTACCCTGCATTTCAATGCTGCTTTGCGCAATCTTACCAACTGAAGACTTCACCTTTTTCGATTACATTAGAAGTAGTATAAAGTATAGTGTCATTTTTTGTACCTTTACCGCGCGCAGATTTAAAAGAAGATTAGTATTGGATCGGTTGCGGTGTGGGCAACAATCCTGAATCTAGGTAGAATTAAGTAATTTACCTTTACCTAATACCTATACTCCTCTCCTTGCTCTATTCTAAGCCTTTTTCTCTCTGTTCTAACTGCATGTATCTAAGTGTGCAAATGTATTGGTGAATTTCAATGAAAAGTCTGTCCGCAATAAATAAAGCAAAGTGAAAGTACGTTCGGCTCTTTGCATGCATATACATGATTCGAGATTTTATTTCACTACCACAGCAAAACGTCTATTTCGTTCATTACTAACTACTAAGTAAAGTTGCGTCACACATACGAGTACATACATAGAGTAAATCGGTGGCGCAGCATTAAGGCTGGATTCTACGAAATCTGCAATTCTTTCTAGATTTTTCTATTTTGAATTGATGCCTTTTGAACATTAGCAGCAAATCAGTCGATAAAAGTAAATGTTAAGTAATTGCTAAGCAATGGTACGGACATATGGGAAGTAACAGGACCTTGAAGGTATGGTTGTTGAGTGGTGATCAGCCCACACTCTCCCAAATAATTCGCTCGCTGCTGGTTGCATTTCAAGTCATTCACGATAGTCGCATTCAGAGAGTAGGAAGTGAAAGGTTAAAAAAGATATATCTTGAAGCCTTCAAATCACCAACACTTGCTCATTTTACCTTTCCCTACTTTACTTTGACAGTTCCATTCAAATAAAAATGTTCTATTTATTTCAATGTTCTAAACTGTGGCAAATTAGAAAAATAATCTTTAATCATTTTTCTTTGAAAGCAATTGCAAAATTATTTTTTTTATAGCTATAGTCCAAATTAACCCTTACATACCTTACTTATGGCATCATGAAGCTTAACCTTTTTGAGGTGATAAGTTAAAATAAATCGTCAATTAAAATTTAATTAACATCAAAAAACGTTATTTTGGTACTTAAAAGTAACAAAATAGTAAAACAGGAAATGAAATTTGTATTCCAAAATTAGTGAACGGCAAACAATGATAGTATAAACTGGAATCGGTGGGTTTATAACTAATTGATTTGATAATTAACGATCGCTTCGCATTATCTTGGCAACAAAATGTCGACAGTCGTAAAATTAAGTCGCCCCAAATAAATTAAATTAATTAAAGCGCTCGTAAAGAGCAATATACACGACTTTTGCGAAAGTTTTTGAGATACTAATGACATGAGTAATGACATGTCGCGCTGAATTTTATCTTTGCAAACTACTTTTGCTTTTTGCCAATGACATTTTCGCAGTGAAAGAAAAACCATTGGCGATTTACAAAAATTCCATTAATGTCAATTAAGTTGAACATAAAATTCTTTGAATATTAATAAATGTAAAACTAATTTGGTGCATTAGTAAAAAGATTTACAAATGTACGAGTATTTTAGGCAAAAATTAGGAACAAATACTTAGTAGTAGTTTTAGGCAGTAGCCGTAAATTAGAGAGGCGATTATATACAGAACGCAAATTGTAGAGGACGTTGTGTGTGGCGTCTCTTGACAAGTCCCTAATTTTTGGGCCATTTTTGCAACATTGTGCGTAATTATAGGCTCGCCAACAATATGATGACGATAATAATAATGATGGAAATGAACGGGCGCGTTTATCGGGGCCGGTAATCTCGGCTACAGCATGCGGGAATTAATTTGCCCCTGAGAAAGAACATGTTTCGTGTGCGCGCCGTTGTTTTTTCACTTCTTGTGCGTTCGTTTCTTTAAGTGAAAAGGGTTAGACAAGCTTAATTCGATTATAACAACCCGTTGGTTGGTTGGTTCCAGGTGTCGAGCAATGCAAGAGGCGATTATTAAAAGAGTTTTATTAAGGAAACACCGGTGCTTATTATATTATGACTCGGTACGTTTTGTCAGCTATTCCGAAGACTTCTTATTCTGTTCCTTCCCGACATACAGTGAAGTTATTTTTTAGCTGAAACCTTTAAGAAATGTCTTCTGCTTGTTGAAATTATTGTTGTTACTAAAATTTTTGAAGCATTGAAATTACTTTATGTTCATCGTTCTTTGGAAATGAAACTCGAAGTTGATTTGATTCGGTGAGGTTGAGTGGAATTCAATAAGGGATGAGTTTGTATCAAAAATCTTTGGTCAAAATCAAATTGGGCAAAATCAGTTGGGGTGATTGATATAATAAAACAAAAATATTTATAGAATAAATTACTTATTTTGGAAAATGGTAATATTTATTAGTTTACAAAATCGCACTGTATAACTATAACTATTAGTTTGAACCATTGGCGGAAGTGAAAAATATAGACGAGTCATCATCTTGTGTATATTACTCGATCATTTCATCTCGCCAATTACTGCACGCGTAATATTTATTGTGCCCGGCTACTTTGTTGCAATTATTCACATCGTTGCAGCAGTGCAATCTTTTCAACAGAATGACACCGTTACATCGAATGGTACATTCGCTTTTGCCCTGAAGACAATCACTCATTGCTGCTTCTTCTGCTCTTTTTCAACTTCATCAAATTGCCGATTTCCGTTCTTTGATTCTGCGACCAATCGTTCGTTCTTCTTCTTCCTGATGCCCTTAAAACCCGTTAATCATGCTTCGGTTCTTATAATGTATCCTTTCATAAATAATGTGCACTATAAACCGAAATTTGCAATTTAAAAAGTCAAGTATTGGTAATGCAGTTGTCGTTTAAGTTATGAGCGGCATTATTTATGTCACCGCTTTAATGAATGTCCGAGCATGAATCAAGAAAGAAATATCATTATTATTTGAGCTGTTTTGCTGTTGCATAATGATAATGACAGTCCAAGACTTTCATTCTTGAATGCAGCAGAAATATTATTTATTGCATTAAATACATTAAATTAGAATGTTGCAAATACGACACGTATATCAAACCCGAATGCGAGTGTATTGGAAAATTATTGTCGCCGTCACAATCATTATCATTATTGTGATGAATGTACTGATTATGGTTATTAGGTATTACTTCTTATATTCAGTTCTGTTTCTTTTGTCTATCTATTGGTGAATTGTTTCAAAATTCCTAGTTTTTAAATTTTGATAAGTCAGCCAAGAAAAGATTATAATAGTTTTGGATCAATTTTATATCATTTTCGCTGAACTTTTCTAACATATGGGCGCAAAAAAATTGAAAATAGTGAAAAAAAGAAGCTAGCGTAATCTTCATTTACAAAAGACCATATGGATAGACATTACACTCATATATGGGTTTCGGTATCCATCATCTGTGGTCATCTTTGGCATCGACAACTTCGCATCCCCGCATATATGGTGAAAAAAAGTGATCATGGAAGAAGTAGAAGAAAAAAATAAAAAGCAAAGCGCGCGCGCGTAATTGCCAATGGGATGTTCCATATTTGGTCACCATTGCCTTAGTGTTAGTGTATAGGAAAATTCTACAAGAGCCCATTTATATTTATATGAACCGTAAAACCTCTATGCAATTCCGCGAGCGTTTTCTCTGCTCATTTGCAACCAACACATGTACACGGCAAATTAATAATTCCAAAGGAATTATAATTAATTCAGCTTGTGCGTACGACCAGAACTATACATATTATCACTATTGGGACTAGCCCTATATTGAAACGACTTGAAATTATTGCTCTACTTTTTTCGCTTAGCTTAAGCTATTGTTGCTGCTTTGGAATTTTTAATGTTATGTAATGAATTTTCACTAAAAAAAATATCTTCGAACATTTTGTATTTACCTATCAAAATTTTGATAGTAATTTTGAGAGCCATTTCAAGTAGTTTAAGTTAATTATTTTGCAGAAAGGATCATATCTGAAGCATTTGCTGTAAATTCCAGTAAGTACAGCAACAGCAATCTTGTGATGGTCTTGTAATTATTATTACCTAGCCATAGAGATTCTCGTCCGAATCAGAAATTGCAAACGATGAGCATCGGAGGACTCAAGGATAACGCGTCGTCTAATGTAAATACGACGTGCCAAGTAAAACAATCAATAATTCATCGACATCTTAAGTGCGGACGATCCGTCGTTCCATGCTCACATACCGCATGTACATAAATTTGTATGTGTGTGCTCTTGCAGTTGACGTACAATTAATATTAAACAAGTTATGTTTATGTAGTATTTACTGTAGATATATACTACAAACTACATAAAACAAGAACATGGTTTTTTTGATTACCTCTCTCGTATAATCAATGCTAAGAAGCGTTTTTGCCATTTCGATTTTATTATACCGCATGCTTATAGAAAATATTTATATGGTCAATTAAGTGCAAGTTTTATTTAGAACAAAGTTGCGTATTACAGTCGCAAGAAGAAACAATCGTTTAAAGTTGCCACTTTTACTTAGTGAATACTGTTTCTTCTACAATACATAGTTTTATTTATACAACTTTTTTCTCTGTTCTGGTAGTTTCTGCATTTTTATGGAAAATTATGCTGCGTCACGTTATTGCATAAAGTAGCACAACTTGAGATAAATATCGGTGGTTTGAATGATTCGATGGAGGACTGAAATTTGCATGCAGAGCTTTTTCTTTATAGGGGACTATTTTTCACTTTTTATATTTTTTCTAAAAAACATACTTAAAAAATGTCTTTCAGCAATATTTCCTGTAAATTATTTTTGATGGAGTCTGATACTGTGAAAGTTTATTTTTAAGCAGAAAGATTATTGAATTCAGTGGTATTGAACAATGTTTTTGAATCAATTACCAATTAAAACGTATTTCTTTAATCAAGCAAGAGCAAAAAAGACCTATAGGAAATTTCAATATAGTAACATTCTATCATTTGGTAGAAAAACAAGCTACTTGCACTTATAAGCAGCATATAGCCTGAAGTGGTTTGCGTTTGCTGGCTTGCTTGTGTATGCAGATGGATGGAATTTGATGGAGTGCAGATATAAAAGCAAGCAGCTCTGTATGTTTGTGTGTTTGTGTGTGTGTGTAGATTAATCGTCAAGTTTATGGTAAAGAGAAGTTGGTGCATTATAATACCACCACCATACTAATAATAATAATACAATGCAATGCAATGCAATGCAACTAGCAGCAAGCAGCAGCCGCACTGCAGGAGCGAGGAAGTGAATGTGTGCTGCGCGAGGCGAACACCGATCGTCATCGGCGGTTATACAAGGACATCGGCAGCTCGGGGCCCTGCAGATTACGTCAACATTGCACAAGCCTCTCTGACATATACCACTTATACCGCGATTATATTATTGCATCAATGCGACCGTGCAACATAAACCCATCCCATCAATTTCCATCCATCTGTATGAACCACCAATGTATGTTATAATGGGTAAATGGGTAAACGAGTACATTACATACGACCAGTATAAGCCGAACAAACATGCTCTGTATCCTTGCCGCTTGATCGACGCTCATGATGGCTGTTTGTACTATGTCCATGCTAAAGACAACAAACTATTCTTTTCTCTCGCAAAAAGGACAAACTTATTCTATTGTCTTTATGTGTTTTTCCACTTTTATAGTCATTTGAATAAAACCACTTTTATGTAACTTAACATAACCCAACCTAACCCAACTTAACCTGACTAACCATATAAATTAAGAATATATAATCGATTGCAAAAAAATAATGATCAATAAATCAACAAGTTTCTTATCTTAACTTAACAGCCAGCGAATGAAGCTGTTTTTATTTATGATCTTCAAAACAACAGTTCTCTTCAATGATGATGATGTTTGCCACATCCCATCAACCATCGCAACCTTTGAAACTTTTATAAATGCACTCTCTGAAGAAACACTCCCTTATACATTACCATTCGTTATGCCATCGTCATCATCATTTTTCCACTTATTGTTTATTCCAACAGGCTGAAATAATTTGCATTGCTCGTGGCAAATGAAATCGGCAAAATATCATCAGACGAGTTGTTCCGTCATCTTATAATTAGTTAATTAATTCAATGCAGATATTCATAATTAAAAGGCTTCTTTCTTCTTTATATTAATGATCAGTACTATTTTTCAAAGGAAAATTGATTACACGCGTCATAATATTTAAATAAATATACTATGTAGTGACAATAACATATTGTTAAAGACTGGTAGCAAAATTCTTGCGGTTAATAATATGTGGGCAAGTTGGAAAGTATTTGGAAGTTGGGAGCTAGATAAAAAGTGTAACCCAAATTAAATATTTTAATTTTGCAATTTATATGTAAATTGTCAATAAAATATACGCTCTAACTGTTCATTAATATTATATTATAAACACTAGCGCTATCATTTAGTCAAAGGCGTTCTTTTAAATAAAAGCCAACTATGATTGGCCAATTAATCAAGGATTAGTATAAATTAAGTCACATTTTACGATTTAATTTATGAGAGATTCGAACTTACAAAGTTATTTCGGTGAATTTGTGTTGATTTACTTGTAATTATTATTCCTATGGGTGATTTATAACTTTAGAAAGTCAATAAGTATTTCGCTCCTAATTTATTTTATTTTTTCTTTTGCCTGCATTACTTAATTGCTTTTTTCGGTATCAAAAGATAAATTTCTATTGGTTTTTAATTATATTATTCAAAAGCATAAATTTGGACAAATGTTAGACGTTCCAAAGTAAAATTTCTTTATTCGTTGGAAATAGTATTCTTGGAATAATGAAGACATAAATAAATTTGGTGACTGAAGCATAAAGTGGATAATTCATTATTGCGAAACAAAGTAAAATTATATTCTGACATTTCGAATAATTCGAATAATTTCGAATTAATAGTAATAAAAATGAAACGTTTATGTGGTATCTGCTCCTTTGACATATCAGAAACACATAAACATTGTAAATGATGAACAATTATTTTTGACACTTGAAAGTAAAATTCTGTTTAAATTATAAAGTCTAATCAAAATTTTACTAATGAAAATTACCACCGTATTGAAACAAGATAATAATTCAAAATACAAAACTGATTTATATAATGAAACAAATAAACAGTTAATCAAAGCGAAGTATTAATCAGAGATCAGATTAATTTGGAGCACCCTTATTGCAATCGATATTATTAACGATTCAGATATATAGGTAGGTACGTCCGGCAGCCAATGCACAGAGAGTATTATCTGCAACCCGGTAATAATTAGTTGTTAATATCAAAGCAACAGCGAGCAAAGAGATAATGATTTGAAATGGGCCGCTCGTCGAAATTTATGCGCCACAGATACCGCCGTGCGTGATGTTTTAATTAATGTGCAAATTAGGACCAATTATTTATGATCATTAGGAAGCCATTTAACTTGCGCTTATCGATCGTGAGGCGCACCAAAATTTAATCGATCGTAAATCTTCCATCTCATTTTCTACAAAAATGCATATACAGGATGTCTCGACTCTTCCAAACAAATTTAAACGGAGTGTTCTTTTACTTTGATGCTGTGGAAATACAATAAATAAATACCCGTTATAGTATTTTCAATTAATTTATGATAATATGAATGTTCAATAATTTAGTAACGAATTCAATTATAATACATTAAATAATTTTAATTCGCCATTTAGAATGTATAAATGTGATTAATTTGCACACTTTTCCTTCAACTGTCAGCTTTAATTACTCGCCAATTTCATTTATTAACCGCAATTCTCTAAATATAAACTTGTGTCTTATATTATACCTTAACAAGGGGAATATAATTTGCTAAACATATTGTTCACAAAAAAACAAATATAATAAGGAAACTTGAAAAGAGTCAAATTGCCATAAGAAACTATTCAAATTTTAATAGACTTGGGGCAATATTTGTAAATTAACGGCAAAAGTGATTTCATCTGGCGTTGCAGAGAGAGAGTCGATAATTTCGTGTGCATAAATTATAAGTCATTGGACGACGACGACGACGACGAAGCGCTGGTGATAAACCAGTTTGGTGTGTGTACCGAAACAAAAACCGAATGAAAAAAAGCGCCGTTGGCTCTCGTACAAGTATAAGGCAGAGAGAGCATCATCATCATCATCATCATCATCAACAACATCGTATGCATGTATACATGTATATGTGTATATATGTGTAAATGTGATTCACCATTGCCACCACAGACTATGGGCTATCAAGTGCGATAACCTCTTCGAGGAATCAACAGGCTGTTGTGAGGTTATCATAGTTGTGTAGGTTTTTATTGCCCGGCATATCCGAAATACTACTTTCCACGGACCGGCCCAACAAGCTATTATTAAAAATATCTAAGTAGGAATTCTTCTCTTCTCTTATGCTGTTGCTTCTGCAGCATCTTTTCGTCCTCTTACTGCTGGTATGATTTAAGCTCGCATTCATATTATGTATGGAACAAATGACTGATTATTCTCGATTATATTGCTTGACCAGTCATTTTTCAATGTCGCATTATTGGGAAATGCTATTTTCCTCAAATCTTTTACTAATTAACTCATTTGTTTCTTGACATGTTAAATACTTTTGGATAATGGCTAGTTTATTGATAAGAATACTTTAAAAAAAGATATGGAAAATATTGAAAATGCCAATTTTAATTAAAATGAATTGTTTTGATTTCATTTCATGTTCATTTATTTTGAAAACATTCCATAAACTCAATAAATGTTATCTTTTTACTTGATTGGTAAATATAAAGCGTACAGTTTGTAATTAAAGAGACGTCTGAAACCTTTACCGAAAATGGAAACAAACCAACTTGTGATAAGGTCTCTTGAGGATTGTTAATTGTGATAATGATCTTGTAAGCTAGTGCTTCTGGGGTTCCTTTGGGAAAGAATAGTTACCCTTTTAAGAAGGCAAAACTGTTGTGCTTTTGTTCTTAAGGAAGAAATGATGTCGATAAAAATCAACATTCTTCGACTAGGCAATTTGGAAAATTGTTGTATGCAATTTTGGAAACCTGAGAGGTTATCCTTATGTGGGGATCTCAAACCATTTTTTTTTTAGAATTGTATAAAGCTCATAAAATTAAAATCCAATATTTCAGTAACATTTTCTAATTCCAAAATTTCCAGAACTTGCTTAAAAATAAAGTGTACAGTTTTAATCCGCAAATCATAAATTTTTTACGGCAATAAGAAACCGTTTAATTATTATTTAAATTTTTCCAAATTTATTTCTTTTAAAGGCTATACAGTATCTTAAAATGAATAAACCCAAAATTTATATAGTGTTTTTTTTAAGTTTCTAAATGCACACAGTAAAAGGACATTAAATAACCGAACTTTATTGTATAGGATCGGCGCTCATGTGCAGTTATTATTCGGCTCATAAATCTACAACGTTTCCATTCGTTTCTATAAACGTATAGATCATTTAATCTGTAATCTTTCTATCTGGCCAACAACCTAAAAATTATTTCCATTCGACGCAAATTAATGTCCGTTAAGAGTGTGCGAGTTAATTAAATTACCCAAAATTATAGGGATTTGAATCCTTAAATATTCCTATTCTATTTAAAATTAATAACACGCTAATTGAATTTCAGTCATTTACCCTGCAATTATCGTCTCTAATTACCTCTCCAAATAGTTAACTACCCTAAACAATATTTACATTTATGTTAATTTAATAGCTTTTTTCTTATTGTATTTTCGTTTTCTGTTGAGTGTTCATTGTTTTTAGATTTTACAAAGTTAACCGTGTAATTTTCATTACGCAACAACAGTTAAAAGCATTTGTTATAAAGTAGAGTTAATTAAAGTTCACGGACGGAATTTTTTTTCGCAAAATTTCCTTTGCTGCCACAAAACCGTACAAATTTGCCCTGTGTAACTGTATTTCTAATTACAACGGTCTAGACTAGACACACCATCAGTGGCTTGTAATGTGTGCGCGATCCTTCAGGACATGGATGGAGTCCTGCTGCATTTGCATCAGTACTCAGTGCTTGCCACTTGTGCTCTTCGCGACAAGAACGCTTTAGAAGAGAGTTGAGAAGTGCGCCTAGTGAGTGCCTCAACTTTTCCTTTGTATTCTTTCTTTTTGGTCATTGTTTTTTTTTTAAGTTTCTTCCTTATTAATTTAATGATAATTAATAATAAAATTACTAAACGGAATATTTAACAGAAGAATAAGAAATTATTACTTTCTGCTTAAAACAGTAATAAACTTAGTAATTCGTTAGAGAAGTGATCAGCAAAACAAAAACCATATTTTCATTTCTGTAATTAACTTTTTTACCTTGTAATAAAAATTTTACTGTTGTCTTTAAAGTTTCGACTTCCATCTCTTTAATTTAAAACATTTTATTTTAATGGTAGTCAAAGAGTCGAAAAAGTTTTAAAACATGTAAAATGGAAGCCGTAAATGGAGCTTTTAAAAATAATAAAGTGAGAAATAAACCTTTTAAAGCGCAAACAAAATATTCATTTAGCTTTTAGCATATTCATACGTCTGTGCCTATAAACCAATATTCATAAAACACCCGTAAAACTTAATTATTATTTGAAAACTAACTATTCTCTACTGTTCTACACTCGCTACACAAGTGCAAATATATTTTTTGATAATATAATTGCAAAAATTATCTAAAACGGTTAATTTTTCTTCTAATAATAATTGGTGTTTAGCCCAGGCTATTTACAGATACAATTAACAGAATACAAAGTATTTTAAATCCAATAATTGTGAAGACACATTTTTAACTTAAAAAACATTTATTTGATTTCCTTGATTTTTTACAGAAACACGTACGAGTATAATAGTGAGAAGAAGAAAATTATTTTTCACATAGCAGTATTGTTATCTTCGATAAATAAATTATAATTTTTGTTCCGTGTCACTCAGAAAAGAGAGTTGCATACTTAGATTTATTTTATTGTAAAAATTAATTATGAGTTGCGCTCTTTCAAATATAGAATTAAAATCAATCCAGTGTTCGTCCAG
>JASKGO010003534.1:0-14417 GCA_030556065.1 Holobus sp. GC000080 | reverse complement strand
TATTTTAGAAAGATCCGTCCGGTAGGGATACGGTTATAACCAAATTTTCAAATTCATAACTCTAATGGGAGCTTCAAACTCGTTAGGGTATGGTTTAAATCAATCACCCTGTATATATATATGGTGTATATAGTGTACTTTAAAGCGAACAAATTGTCTGTTTGTGTATGTAGTGTTGTAGTGTATGCTTTTAGTAAAAGTGTGGCGAACACGTTAGTTCCGGTTGAACGCCTGCAAACGCTCCGCATCTCTTTCTCTCTCTCTCTCCATCGTTCTCTACACACCCACACATCCATACTTTTACCTACATCTACATACAGACACATACATATGCATAAAAATGGCACCCATGTGTGTGCGTGTGTGTGTTTATTCTGAAAATCAGTAATGTTTCAATGTATTTGTTTCCATGCCTCTCTGTATATGTGTATTCAGATAGGTCCAGAGAGGAAAACATTTGCACTCGGATGATATCTCTCTGTGTGTACGAGTATTGCTTGGCCATGATGGTGTTGGAAAGGACCTTCAGCAGCAGCAGCAGCAGCAGCAATAGTAGCAGAAGCACAAAGTCCAGCGCGTCTCATCCCTCTCTTCTCACACCTTGTTACATTTAAGGATCGTTTGGTCGGAAGCACGAGGGTGGAAATAACACTTTGCTTCACACTGCCATAGGCTTGGCCGCCACCATCCGAATAGATCTCATCTCTCGGGCTTCTGCTCTCCTCTTTCTAGCCCTCTGTATGTTTGCTTGCGTGTGCGGGTGTGTGGGTGTGTGGGTGTGTGGGTGCGCTTCTGCCCGCTTCCGAGCCGAGCGATGCTTTTGGTTCTGCACACGCCGATCATAATGTTCAACTTTGCCATAGTTCTAGCTTTGTGAATCGTTCACGACCGCCAAAGCCGGACCGAGAAATTCCGGACTTTCTTTTTTCCGGACGTTTTTCTTAATACTGCATAAATCTTGCGCTTCCTTTTTTTTCGGTAGGTTTTTTTCTTGGTTTTGCTTTTGCGTTTTATAGGAATAACTAAAAATGGCAGAGTGAAAGGGTTGATTGTGGCTTGTGAGTAACTTTTCTTAAAGTTTTTAATAATTTTCTTTTTTGAGATTGTCTGTCGATTAATCTTTTGTTTGCTTTTGGTTTTTGTTAAGGAAGGTTTTTTTTAAATCTTTTTTAAGTTCTTTATTTATATTAAGTTATATATTTGTTATTACAACTTGAAAAGTAATTTTTTAAGTAATTAATTAGATATTAAATGAAAGTTAAAACTTGAATTTTTTTAATTACTTTCTTGGTTGTTTTTTAATGATACTTTTTATATAACTGAATGTGAAGGCGCTGTACCTAATTTAATAATTTATTGTTGAAAGAAATTTTCAAAAATGTAAAAACTAATAATATATAAATATTTATTTTTTAATTACAAGATTTTTTAAACTTGTAATTATTAAATAATTAAAAAGAAAAAATTGTTATGGAAATAATAATTAATGAATTATTGGATTCACATGCTATGTTGATGTGAAAGCGCCGGGCGTTTCAATTTTCTCAAAAATTTTTTTCTCCTCTTCTTGCTTTATTTCTTTCTTTTTATTTATTTATTTATTTATTTATTGATATATTTAATTATTTATTTTAAAATAGAAATCATAGATATCGAATGGTTTTATGGAATAAATAAGTTGAAATCTCTTACAAATTGATTAACTGTTAAAAACGTAAATTAAAGCAAGGTGAAGGCCTCCGACATGAAAATTATTTGGTTTTCATATTATAAATTTATTACTTATGCTAAAATAAATCTTTAATTGTCAGAAAATTAACAGATTCCAGAGAGAACCATTAAATAAATGATTAAATCAATCAAAGTTCAAAATTTGTGGCTAAAATTATAAATTATTAACTTACTAATAAATTAAACAATTTGAAAAATACATTTTATGTTTTTGATTGATTTGTGGTTAAAGCTTTTATAAAATTATTATTTATTTAATATTTTTAATGCAATCATTACTTTATTCATTTATTAATTTCTTTAAAATTACTAAAAAATCAATAAAAACCTTTTAGTAAATGAAACTGAAAGCTCAACAAACACAAAATGATCCCTAAACTACACAATTTTATTTCTCCATTCCTTTAATTACTTTAAATACATCAAACTAATCGTTTTATTGCAATTATCTTTAAAAAGCTGCCCACTTTATTTACTCGGTTAGCAACAATAAGAGAATCGGATAAATGGGCCAAAACAAGAAGCGAAAAAAGCGAAGAAGAAAATGGGGCAAATGAAACGAACCGCTTAAGGGGTAAAAGACACCGAGCTGAGGGAGGGAAAAATAAAAACGAAATAATGGCGCAAAGAAAAAAGCGAATATATAGATTAAGAGCGTAGAATGGAAGCAATATCAATTTGGCATCAATTTCTTGGCCCTATAAATTCGCATTTGTGTTGTTGACCGCAATAACAGTAATTTTATTTAGTCGAGAGTCGAGAAATGGCACACAACAAGAGAACCGATACACCACGTACACCTTACTTGTATTTGTAGTAACTGTATCAGTATTTGTATGTGTGTATATAAAAAATTGTCGTCTGTCGTGCTGCTGCTGTTGCTCCTGCTGCTGATGCTGTGGTGGCCTCAAAGCGATCTCTCCCTGATTCGCTCCTTTCAAACGATCGCTGCGACCAGTATAGTGCAGCTTAAATACATTTTCACAATCGAATGTACTATACTATTTTTCCCTCAACAATTCTCTTGCTATCGCATTTGTAGTGTGCCACTTTTCTTCGATTGCCTATCATCTAATTCCTCCCTTTTTACTACATTTTTACTTTTTTTTTTCTACTTTCAGGAAGCCGTCCTCTATAATTCCAATCTACTTTACTTTCCTCCCCTGTAGCCATCTTAATAATGGCTATTGATTTTAATCTTTTAATAATTTCTGCTTTTTATCTTTCTTTCACTTTTTATTTTATTTTTGTTCTTAGCATTGGTCTTTCATTCTGGTAGTAGCAGCAAAGCGTGTAGCTTTCGGTGGAAAATTTACATTTATTATCATACAGCGCATTCTTTTTTGCTATATTTACATCGGTTCGGTTATATACTGTCATGGAGACCGGAAACAAAAGTTTCGAACGCTTTTTTCCACTTTTTTTTTATTATTATTATTATTATTATTTAATAGGAAGGCTGACTGCTATATCTGAAAAGTCGGTAGATGTAAATCCGCGCTTGGTTTTCACGCTACTTAACTCCCGAATGTCCTTCGGGAACATTAAATTTTTACGCTTTGAAGAGCACGCTCCGAATCCTTCATCTTAACGTGCCGTTACTGGTGGTGCCCTGTACTTGTGTGTGTGGGTGCGTCGATTTCTGCGCCTTTCTGGTCCATATCTGCAAAACAAAGGATTCAAACATCAGAAATGCGCTTCGTAGTTTTCCCCATCCTGCGACGCATAGAAAATGCGAAAATATTACGTTAAATAAAACGTAAACGCCACCGTTTTTTACTTTGTTACTTTTTAAAAGTTTTTTTATTCGTTTCGTGCTGCCATACAGGATAATTCCTAATTAAAAAATCTGTTTTGTTTTTGTAAGAAAAACTAAAAAATTAAATAAGTGCATTGATAAAGATTGTTTTAAAAACTGCTTAATTAGCAAATGTAGATGTGTGGAACGGTTGCAAAAACATGCAAATGATGCACAAATATCTGCATATAGATTGTAATGACGTCTGTATTATTTAGGCAAATTCGTCATTAGGTTGTTGTTGTTGTGAAATATAATAGTGCCGACGCGGCTGGTGCTATTTTGCAATAATTTATCGCCTCTAATGAACCTAAAAACGATATATTATTCACTGGTCGTTGCTCATGCACACTATACTATACTCACTATACTACACTTTGCACATTATTATGTCGGCTGCATTTATTGTTGATAAATTTTTGCTCCAAGAGTGCATCGTCCAATTATTTACGACTTTAATTAAATGCACGGTAAACTTTCGAAATTAATTATCCGGTAGTTGCTAAATAGTAAAGTTATTTTTCAAAACTTTGCAGGCATTATTTACTTGTTATTAACTATTAATTAATTCAGTTATTATTAACTTAGTAAATAATTAAATTATTTTAATTTAAAATTGGAAATTTATTAATGACATTTAAATGGTCATTTAATTAGCAATAATTAAATAATATAGTTATTTAATTCTCATCACTAGTGATGTTTTGATTTACTAATTTGTAAAAGTAGTTTTTGCATCTTTTCGGTCCAGTGATTTAAAAAGTAAAACTCTCAGTATGAAATCTAAAAAGTGATTAAATTAAATAATTGTTTAAATATATAATAGCCAATGCATTTAGACATATTTATCTGAAGAAATCATAAAAATCAATGCATTACTTTTGATTTTATGAAGAAATTTGTGAAAATAGTTTTGGCGTCGGAGCGCTCCATTACATAAAATACATGGAGACTCAATCGATCAGCAGTCATTTGGGTGGTTAGTCGACGAACCCAAAAGTTAGAGAAACTTTAATAACTTTTGATCTAATTGAGATATCGAAATTATTTTAGTGTCAATTTAAAGGTAATTTATTTTTCTATATAAATTATGTTAGAACTTGTTTTATTTTAATTTCGTTATAAAAAATAAACAAAATTTAAAAATTAAATTAATATATAAAATCAGAAAATTATTTAATTCAAATTTTGTTTCAAATAAGTAAAGGCAATTTATTTAGCAATAATTTGGTGTAAAAATTATTAAAATTGGCCTAATCCTTAAATTTTCATAAACAATTTTGTAAAAATATTTTTTGTGCTTAGCGCCCCTTATTTAGTTAAATTACCGATCTGAAAATAATTAATAACTTTTGAACTAATAAAGATATTTTGACAAATTTAGTCTCATTTTAAAGGCAATTAGTTCTGTTATTAAAATAATTTACTAAAATGTTTTAAGTTTTTTCTCTTGAAGTAAATAAATAAAATAATAAATTTCAACACCCAATATAAAATTAAAAAAATTATTTAAACTAAAAATTTGTTTCAAATTACAAAAGGCAATTTATTTAGCTTTAATTTAGTGAAAAAACCATTAAAATCGGTTAATTACTTTAGATTTTACAAGTAAATTTGTAAGCGTACTTTTTGAATCGGAATCTTAAGGGGAAGTATGTATTGAAGGGGTAAGCAATGGAAGTAGTGGACGGGAGAACAACTTATAGCAATTAGCATTAACAATAGAGCTTGACATGGTGATGACAGGTCGTTTTGTAAGCAATTAGTAACCAATTAGTAAACGTTTAAATATACAGTGAGCCACACGGGATTTATAAAAATTGTACAAATTTAACGGCTGCGCCGATCTCAACCGCGCCTGCGCCGTTCGCTTGCGGCCGCCTAACCTCACTTTATTAAAGCAACTGCCATTGTTGTTAGTGCCCTTTTGGACAGCTAGGGGCTGTCAAAGTTTGCACATCTGTACTGTGAACTCACTGTATGAAGAAATATTGAAAATTATTGCAAATCTCTTAAAATTGGCCGATTTTCACGCGGAAAAAATGTATATATAGGGAAATTTCGCGAGGAATCCATTTTTAAACTCAAAATTTTGAAATTTTTATTTAAAATTGCACTTTTTTAATGATTTTGTTATTTAATTATTTTTCATTAATTTTTTTATAAGATTTTTTTTAAGCAGGAAAAGTGCAGTAACAATAATATAAAATTTGATTATCCGCAAAAGTATCAGCAAAGTTTTAAGACTTTCTTCTCGTGCATTGCGTTGCATAATATCCTTTAAATTAGCCGCGATTTTCAATGCAAACATTGCACAAATGCATACAGCATGCATTTAAATGATGCAACTTTGCTCATTTTTATTTGCTGTTTTAATTTTTTTATTTTTTATTTTTATATTTTATTTTAATGTGATATTTGCAACCCACGTTAAAATTATGTATTATTTGGCTTATGAAATTCATTTTGCAAATGATTAATAATTTTTAATTTCATTTCATTTAATTAAAAAATAAATAATAAATAAATAAGTTGATGATTTATGAAATAACTGTTTTAATACAATTTTTTTTTAATTTATTGAAAATCAATTTCTTTCGGCCGGTATAAGTAAATTTAAATTGTTAAAAACCGAATCTTTATTGGACAGGTTTGCAGTTCACGTGGCTTTAAATTTCGCATTTTCCTACACGTACGCAGTTTCAGTACACAAAAAAAAAACCTGGATATAAAAAGTACACATATCGCATTTCCAGTGGCCGCTGCTCATTTTTTAATAAACGCCTAATTTCCTGGCCCGGCATAATTCATCCGGTGAAAATTCCGCGTAAGCGAAAGTTCCAGCAAAACGGACAGTTTTTCACGCACCGCGGCACATCGTTACCTTTTTTCACTTTATTTTTTCAATACCTCTCTGTATACTTTCTGCTGAAATCCGAAATTTTCTTTTTTCTTTTAGTATTGGCAAAGACAATCTTTATTTGTTTTTAGCTTTTTTTCTTTCGTTTATTCATATTTAATGTTAATGTAAAAAAAAATTAAAGTTTGACCTTCTGTTCAGTTTAATAATCTTAAAAACAAATAATAAAAAAAAAACGATTTGCACAGTTTACCAAAGAAACCAATCGGAAAAAGTTTAGAAAAACTACGGAAAAACTTGGAATTTTGCTGTAATACAAACGTATAGGACAGTGTAAGAAAGCGACAGGCCATTGATATCATATACATATTTGTACAAAGGGCGATATTCAAACACTTGACACCTCGTATCGTATCCGCTATCTTAAGCACATCCGCTTCCGAATGTCACTCAATCACTTCTCGCCCCGGCTGCGGCCCATAGAAACGGCGGAGGGCGGCCAGGAGGAGGCAAGACGGCCGCCAAACGAGCACTTTATTTACACAAATATCTATACCTCGCATTATATGAAATCCCTTCCATCAAAAGGGCTGCCATTTGAATAACAAACATGCCTCATTCATCTCATCCATTGCCTGTGTAAGTGTATAAATACATTTAGGTACTACAATTCTATACATTCGTCCTGTGCCCTTTTTCCCTTTTTTTTACTTTGCTTTGTTTGCTTTTAACCCTTAGAAAATTACCCATTATTATTGCTTTTCAAATGTTTCGCATTTTTTGCTTTAAAAAACTGTTTTTTTGCATTCAAAACCGGATTTTTGGTGTAAAAAAGCAGTTTTTGGTGTGTTTTCAAGTTGTTTTTGCTGTTTAGGTTATATTTGGTTATGCAAAGCGAAATTATTTAGATCCATGTATCCAAGTTCGGCGGTGGCTAAATTGTTAATCGATTATTTGCTAATTAATTGACAGCAACAACTTTGGTAACATCTGTTGCCACTCTTGGCTCTCTTGTTAATCGCCGATTAAACTGCATTATTATTCGCTTAGTTTGCTGTGCGAAACTGAATTTATTTACGGCTCGCGCAGTGAAAAAGCTCCTCGTTTTTCCTTTATTTTTTTTATTAATTAATCGTTAAATTCAAATGGAATTCGTTTAATAAATTTAAAAAACGAAATAAAAAGCAATAAATTTTTATTATATCTAAATAAATAATACGCATAAAAGCAGAAAAAAAAAAGAAATAAAGTACGAAAAAAAAAAAAATATAAAAGAAAAAAGATTATTATGTTTCCGGTCGTGAACTGAGATTTTCAACGATGTGTTGGGTCCTTTTTAAATATAAAGAGGTCCTTCAAGATGCGATCATCGTAATGGTAATGCCGAAGATGTTTATGAATTGCGTGTGGAACAAAGAATGGAAACCGGTTCGAAATATGTATCGAATTTCCTCCGCTTCCTCTTCTTTTTTATAGCCGAGTGGTACGCTGCTTGTTCGCTTATTTTTTATCATTATTATTATTATACGAAAGCGGCCCTTGAATTTTAAGGTTTTCCTCCGCTCTCTTGCTTTGCTTTACTTGGCTGCCTGCTGCCGAGCAAAATGCATTGAATAAAAAAATACAGAAAAAAAAAATGGAAAGGAAATTTATTTGCCTTGTCAGAAACACTACTGAAACCGCCAACAGTTAAATTATTAAATTTAATTAGGTTTTTGTTTGCTTTTTATATATTGTTTGCAATTTGTTTTTAGTTTTTACTAATCTGCTGTATTTAATTTTTTAAGTTTTCCATCATTTAAATTTCGTTTTTTATTTACTTCATAAACAGAAGCAGAAAATCGTTTTTAAAGCATTGAAAAAAGCAATTTTCATTTAAATATTTACAGAAGTTACAAACTTTAATCTGCTCAACATTTAAAGCTTTTGAAAAAATAGACAAACTAAATGCACTTCATTAAAGTTTTACAACTAAATTTCTCTAAATCCAATGCTGTTTTTCAATTTTCTTCATCTGTTTTTCATTATTTGGGATTCATTTTCAAAAATCCTTTGTTTGTTTTACAATAACAATTTAACATTAATGAAATTTTAGCAAAATGTAACTAAAAAAAACAACAAAACAAAGCACTTTTTGCACTAAGAATCTCTGAAAGGAAACAGATTAAGTTTTAAAATTTAAAACCAAATTACAGCGAGAATCCGAATTGTCTTTTCTCGCTTTCCATTTCCTTGTTGTCGTTTTTTTCCTGCATTTTCTCCTTGTTTATATTATGTATAAAATGTATAGTGCGAGCTTCTGTTCAGGATAATGATGATTGTAACAGTTCTAAGCAGCGCTCTCATAAAAGAAAAGCGAAATGCGTAATATCCACCTCTCGGCAGAGCAATAGAAGCAAAAGAACGGCAAGCAGCCACTGCAGCAGTGGCAAACACTGTTCTTTTCTGCCTGATGCCTCTTAGAGAGTTAGTTGAAATTACTTTTTTACTTTTATATATTATTTGAAGCTCATTGCTCGTTGCGTTCTGGAGTTCTGGAGGTGTTGCAGACCGACGACCATTAGCAGCTCTCTTTGTTTGTTGTTCTTTGCTTTAGTTGCGTGCAACCAGCAACTATCGCACTCGCCAGAAAACCATTGCAGATATGTGCGGATGTTCGTATCTGCTTGCTGCATCGGCTTGCATCTTCTGTCTCTTCTGTGCAGAAGAAATTACCGGATAATAATTTTCATTAGCTGCAAACATCGGTAATAATCTTCTCTAATGGATATAGAAGTAAACTTTTTAGTGTTTCTTTTTTGATGTGCTTGTTTTTCTGAAATCTAATTGATTTTTTTAAGTGTTTTCCTGCTTTTGTTAATTTCTTGTTTTTATTTTTTAATATTATTTTGGAATTTCGTTTAGAGATTTTTTCTTTTTGTAAAAATGATAGAAGTTGGAAAATCTATTGGAGCGAATGATCAAATTAAAGATAAAAAGCTGCGCAATGAAATTTAAACCCTTTTGCTCGCAGAAAGAGTTAAGTTAAGTTGAGAAAAAATAAAGCAGCGAAATGGCAAATAAAAGTGTAGTTCCACTTTTAGTCGATTAAAACTTCTTCTCTTCTTTTCATTGTGCGCTGTTTTCTTCTTTTATGAAAAGCTGAGGATTTTTTTCCTTTGTTGGTTTGCTGCTGAACTGAACTTTAAATATACAGTATTGAAACTAAAAAATCTGTTTTTTAGTTTTAAAATTAAAAATCAAAATTTCTATATATGTTTTTTCTTAATTTAATTTTTCACAATTTGTTTTTACAGTTTCTTTGTTTTAAAAAAAGTACATAAATTAGATTTTCCAAGAGAGAAAAATTGCAAGCACCTTTGGGGCCTTATTACTTCGAATATTTGTTTAAAATTTAGCTATTTGCGCAGTGAAAACCGCACATAATGGAAAAACCTGATGATGCAATCATTGCACCAATGAACGGAATAAAACGCTTAACAAAAGATGAGAAAAAAAGAGTGGGCAAACGGAACTGGGCAGGTCTGATAATTACCGGGGCTCGTCTCCACTAAACCCTGACCCAAAACCCGACCCTAAATCGACCCAAAAATAATCTTTCCTTTAATTCCTTTCATTTTTTCTTATAATTTTCCTTTTTTTTTTTTAATTTTCAATAAGCCTTTTAGAAGAAAACTTTGCTTTGCATTATTTTTTGTTCATTTTCATGTACTTTTGAAATTTATTTTTAAAACAAAAAAAAACGGTTACAGAGAATAGAAAAAGTACTCTCAATTATGAAAGCTAGTGTTTTCCTTTCTCTTAAATAAATATCTAATGGATGTGAAATGGTACGGCGGTCCATGAATAATAAAGAGAGCAAATTTGTTGAAACAATATAACCGGCAGAGAGCGCATTTGTTGATTTTCAAGTTTCGTAACTTGACACCCCTTTTGTGTAATTTTTTCTTCTTTATTTTTGTTGCGTTTTTTCTTTTGCTTCTGCTGCTTTTGCTGCTGCTGCTGCTGCTCTTGCTCTTCTTCTGTCTGCTCTCCATCCTTCGTAATTCACACACACTGGGAGAATGCACACAGAAAAAGAACTACAGGAAATTAACATAAACGTATTCGGTATTATTTTAGACCTTAATTTGGTGTTTTTTTTTTTCTTCAGCAAGTGCTGTCCAGTACTTTATTTTCGTTTCAAGGGTTTATTTCTTATTTATACAGGATGTTTTTAATAATAAATTTATATACGAGTAAAGTCATCCAATAAAATAAAATTTCTTGGTTTGTTTAATTGATTATTTAAAATAATATAAATAAAACTTTTAAAAAAGTATTTTTTTTTATCTTAAAAATTCCTTTTTTTTTGTCTAAATTAAAAAATATTAAAAGCAGCTTTGTTAAATTAAAATTTAAAAGAAAAAATAAATAAATAAACTAAAGCTTTATTAAACTTGCCACATTTATGAATTTTGCTTATGTTCATTGTTTATTTGATTATAAAACTTCGTATAATAAATTGGCTTAATTTATTTTATTAAAATGCAAGCATTAAATTTGAATTTTACTGCATAGTATAATTTACAGCGCATTTAACTTCTCTTATACATTATATAATTCATATTAAATATACAATTACATATTAAAAAATGGCAAAAAAAAAATGAAGAAGGACGTTATAAAAAAAAAAAAACAAAAAAAAAAACAAAAGTGCAACGTTTTCCGAAATGTGAGCAAAACCCATTACTAATGATTTTTTATGTTCCCTTTTTAACGTTATTTGCAAGTGAAGTTATTTGCATATAAAAAATGCAAATTAGCCGCGCAATTTATAGCCTTAGAGGGCCGAAAGAGACAATTCGGTGATATTTCAGCGCGCGGTCACTTTATGCGTATAAAAGCGCATTAAAACCTTTTTAAATTTCATTACGCGGGAGGTCGAAAATTAGGACCGGACGCAATTTATGTCCTATTACCTATAAATTGTTTCCAACATCGAAATACGTTTTATGCATACATTTTAATGTCCCTGTTGGATAATTTCTGCAAATGACAACTGTTTTATTTAATTTTTGCACATTTTTTTATATTATTTTTAGCAAGTGACATTGCAAAATAGGCAAAATTGATAAATTAATTACTAAATTTTAAATTTTCTTAGGAATTTTAAATTTTGAAAAGTTTTCAAGTTAATTATTTAATTGAAAAACTTTTTTATTTAATCTATTAATGCAAAATATTTAAATAAAGTAAATTTAATTTAATCAATTCAATTCTCAAATATAAACAAAAATGTTATTTTTTAAAGCAAAAAAAAAAACCTGCAAAAAGCAAGAAAAAATCAACTGGAAAACTTGTAAATAACTTCAAACATTTATCGTACGTGATTTCCTGCACTGAGGAAATTTCCTTTGACGGCCTTCCCGGTCTCCGTTGTTCTCCGTTCATCGGCCAGAAAGAAGAAAGAAGCTTCTCTGCCGTCCATCGGAGAAGCAGAAACTGGCAGCATCAAGTTGTTCGATTGCTAACTACTAATGCCACACGGAAAGTTTCCTTTTGGCCTTTTTCGGAAGTTCAGTCGAAGCTTTAGGGACCTATCAGTTTGATTTATTGCAGTGGCTTGCTGCAACAGCAGAAATAAGACTTTAAAATTTACAGTTGTTGTACCGTCAGTTCACTTCTTCTTCTTCTCCGTTTACTTACACTTTGCGGGAGCGCGCACGCCACGCCGTAACTTGTTCTTCTTCTTCTTCTTCTTCTTCTAGCGCGCACTCTTAATTAAAATTCATTAATTTTCAATGATTTTCTCTTTGTTTCAGGTGAGTACTACACAGTCTACATGCAGAATTTCCAACGTCTAACGCTTTCATCAGCGCGTTTTGCCTTCATCGACTTCTACGTGGTGCAAGCCGCCCGCCCACGTAAGATTAAACTTTAATTATGTTTCGTGCGCGCTTTCAAAGTCAACACCGAAAACGCACTTTTTGCTTTCGTTTTTCGGACGGTTTTTTAATTAATTAAAAAAGCGCATAATTAATAACAAAGTGCATAGAGTCTTCGGTGAGCTTAAGTGCCAGTTTGGGCGGAATTAAGGGCTGCGCGTCGCTGCACAATGCAGATTAAGATTAATTAAACGCTCTCAGTAATGAATCATCGTGCAGCGCGCATTGTTGCCTTGTTGATTCCTTAAGATTCCCTGTAATATATAAGCAATGAGGTATATTTCATCCACAGGATCATCCTTTGCTAACGATTTTTCTAAATAAAAATGTCTTTTTCTCAATTTACAACATTCTAAACTTAAAACAAAAACCATTTGGCAATCATTAAAAATTTATAATAACTACATAGCTTTTCGCAAATTAAAAAAAAAAATCAACTTTTCTGTGAACACCCTGTGAATATATGAAATTGTTAAATTGCTTTCGCGCGTCCGGTATTGTTTTTTGAAGCCGAAAATTTCGTCGAATTCCGAATTTAATAATAAAGGACGAGCTGCCGGCTCCTTGTTGTCCTCCTCGTAAGTAGTTTGTAAGTGCATTGTTCAGATGCACTGGAGTGTGAAAGGAGCACTTCTACACTGCTGCTGCTGCTGCTGCTTCTGCTTCTGCTGTTGGTGGTGCTTGCTGCTTGCTGCTGCTGCTGCTATTTGTAATACAGAGACTCTTTACACAGCAGAAAAACGATCGATGTTTGCGTGTTGTACTTTACTTCTTCATCTTCTTCTTCTTCTTGTTCTTCTTCTGATGGGTTGTCCTTTATGAATATATATGCGTAGGCGAAGAATTAATTGCTAACTTAATTTATAAACTAATAAACTTATATATTCGCCATCCATTGATTTGCATGGGTTCTTAGAATTAAGAACTACACTGCGTCCTTTTACCAGCACTTTCTTTAGATTTTTCAGATCTTGTTAATTAAGTTTGTGCAGCGATAAAGTTCGGACGAAAGTTTCGCAGCACTAAGTAAATTTTTACTGATGAAAGAGTGAAAAGCTTTTCGCTTTGAAGCAGTTTTGCTTTAGTTAAGCGTTTAAATATTTGCTCTTTATTTATTTTTTATTTTTATTTTTTAAAGTTTGACAGAGGTTTTTTGTAGTTTTTTTTTGTTTTTGATGATGCCACGGGCTGTAAAATATGTTTATTTTGAAATAAATAATTGGTGCTTTGTTAAATTTAATTATTTATTAAAAAAAAATATTTATTTGTTAATTCAAGCAAATCAACTGATAAACTGAATTTCAAAGCAATCAAAAACACAAATAAATTAAAAGCAAAGTTGGTTATTATTAAAAATTTAAATTTGTCTTTACATTACTTTTAAATTAATTAAAAAAATTTTTACTTTAGTAATTTTTTTTATAGTTAAAGTTTCAAAAACTAATCTAAGATCCGAAATAAGAAAGCAGTAACAATTAAATTGAATTTAAATTATTTATTATTAAAAAAAAAAGACATTTTATCTGCTAAATTCAACAAATACACTCCAAAAGAAATTATTGCTTTTAAAATTAAAAATTAAAATTGGATTAATTAAAAAAACAAAACAAAAACAAAGAAAACTAAACAGAAAAACAAAGTTTGTTATTATTAAACTGAAAATGGTCGCCTTTAAACTTAAAAATTCAGCAGTTTTGCAGAATCGACAGCCTATTAGTGGATTGGATGTGTAATTGCACGAGCTGTAATTAAGTGCGTTGCATATAAAGGCGCATTATTTGCATTATATGCTTGTATTGCATATCCTATCCTATCTACAAACACTTTTAACACTTGTATTTATGTGCTTTGTACGTATACAGTGCGATCATTTAAGTAGTACCCCCCCCCTGCTAATTTATAAACTAGGCAACTTATGAAGCTTAAATTCTAGGCTATGTATATAGACGCTAGTCTGCCCTTGAAACTGTCAAAAACAGTTGACCACAGCCATAGGTGGCGCTGCAGCGGCATTTGATGACATTTTTTTAAATGTAATGATATACATTGTGATACCTCTTTTTAAAGCTTATTTCAAGCAGAATTCAAATCCGTATTTATT
>JASKGO010003522.1:0-17624 GCA_030556065.1 Holobus sp. GC000080 | reverse complement strand
TTTTATTTGGGACAGACAAAGAAAAGCCATTTCCTTTAGGAAATATAGCAAAATGATATAAAACATTAAAGTTTAAATTGCATTTTGTTGGTTACATACGGTTAAACTAAAGTAAAATGTCGTTTGATGATGATAAATAATACAATTTTCTTTAGTTTAGTGTCTAATATGTGGTTTTAAAAGTGCGCCGTAAAAGTGTAAAATTATCGAGAACGTCGTAAATCAGAAATGCGGTCACTTTAATGGACCATCTCGTCAAACAGTAAAAAGGTGTTTAATGTGTTCTGCAAGAGGAAAGAACTCACTTTAAACAATTGTCTCTGTTAGTATTTAAAAACTTTGGTTTACTCTGTGAGTAAAAAATGAAAATTCTGCATAACGTGAATATGGAGCACTATTGATATATTGAAGTTTAACGATGTTATCGATGGCGCAAGCACGATTTGTGATCGAAATCGACAGATTCTGCAATATGTTTACCTATAATTTACTGACAGCGTCCTATAGTACTTGAACAACAGTAGTTGGCAGTAGTTTGTGACGCGAATAAATTGATGGTAGCGTTGATTATGATGATAACAAACTGTTATTGGTGCTTGTAGATCACGGTAAAAGGATAACGGATTAACGATGTATTTTCCTTATGCTGATCGCTGCGGATAGAGAGCTGTAAAGCACTCAAAGGAATTTCTAATAAGCTCCGTCGCAATTTCGATTTGCGATTACCTTGTTTCAATTACATTAATTTTACTGCATATTGTATTTTGTTGGCTTATTTTGTCTTCGTACTTCTTTTGCTACACAAAAAGCAAATAGGATAAATGAAAAAAATTACTGCAACTACACACTTTTTTTTTAGGGTCATTACAAGTTGACAGTAATAGTTTTTCATTGTTTAATGCAAATACAACTTTTAGAGTACATGCATTTTTATTTGAACTAGAAAAAAAAATCACCGTTAAGTACATAGAGAAAGAAGTAATATGTACCTTTATAGTGAGAACAAGTATAGCTACAATTACTCTTTGCTCCTTCGTGTTTTGTTAGCATTGTAACACTAAACTCTCTCTCTCCTTGCGTTTGCTCAGCTTTGAATGGAAGTAGCCGGGAGTTTGGCTTCTCCCGAGCAAATATTTAATTTGATGTATAATTAATTATGCTAGTTATGTTATTACCGATGGTAATCCCGCGCGCTCTCCCGTCTCTCCTGGCTGGCTGCCTGCTATTGTAACGAAACATTAACAATGGTTGCGGCTGTGCCAGTGTATCTTGAACTTGTTCTCGACTGACTGCCGTAGTAATATAATGTAAGGCAAAAGTGTGTGCGGTTCGGTCTGCGAGCGGATTTAGCTACCCGCGTGTTTAATTAAAGATTTCACTAAAAGCTGAAATATTAGAGCGCAACTTTGTGTTTGGCTTCCCACCGAAACTCTTATCGCTTCTTAGTGCCATTAAGGATTACCGTAATGCACTTATTCTTACCTCAACTGTGCGAGTACTTTATGAATCCCTTTGCCCCATATCTCCAGAAAATTTATTTGATTCTGTTTTATACGCTGTTTTTAAGTTAAAACAAATTTTAACTGCTTTTTCTGGAAGTTTTTTTAAATTTAATTTTTTTGAAGAGTTTTGCTTCCTTTAAAGCAACAAAAAGGAATTATTAGAAAATATACTAATTGGAGATCAGTTGCATTTTATTTATAATTCTTTTTTAAATTTAAGGAGTTGCGCTGAAGGTACTACATTTTTGATGCACTTTAAATGCCTTATTAACTGTTAGTAATAATAATGATTAAATTCTATTTTTGTTTGATGGTTAACGGATGAATTCAATTTAAATTATTTAATTTATTTGATTTGATTTATTTAATTAGTAGAATTTTTCATTTTATTATTTGGTTGTTCCGTTTAATAGTAGATGGGCAAATTTACGGATTGTAAACGAACTAAAAAAGATAATGCGTTATTGCGTTTGGGCAAATAAATGTGCTCACATAATGCGAGAACTAATGCATTTTATCGATCGCATTAACACTTTTTTCCTTTGCATCTGATGCAGTTTTGGCGAGCTTTTAATTTTCAATATACTTCATCTATTTCAATCTGAACGTACCACCCACAAACATTTACTTTTTGATATGTTTATATACTGTGCGGTAAACCTTTCAAGGGTTTTTGCTTGAGTATACTAAATGCCGCCAAATGCAATTTACTTAGATGCATTAGTTTTTATTTACATGTACAGGATTGGAAATTTTATAAAAAAAAATTTTCTTATTTTTTATTTTATTTTATTAATTAAATATTTGACTGAAAAAATAAAATAAATAGTTATTTATTGTGTAAATGATGTTACAAAATGATTAATATAATATATTTGTAAAATGTGAACCCTGTATAAGTTGTTTTGTTTTTTGTTAATGTTCTGCTGTTTAAAATACATTTAATGCACAACTCGATTAATCGCTTACTCTTTTTCTCTCTCTTTATGTTTTATAAAACGCACTCTCTGCTCCTTCGCAACCCTTTTTTATAACAAGAACTGTTCTATAACGCGCATACACTGAAAAAATCCATACTAATTAGTGTATGCGTGTATCTACTGTATGTGTGTCTCTAAACCTCATTATCTCTGACAGTAAATTAATGTGCGTGCTATGTGTCTCTTATTTATTATACCTTATTACACATATTAATATCTCTTCAGAGTTTTACTTGCATTTACTTAAAATTTTTGTTTGTTTGTTTGTTTTTTAAAAATTAATAACTTTAATTTCCTCCTTTCTTTCTAGGAGCCTGAATGTTTTAAGACGACTTAAGGTGAGTGTTTCTTTGCATGTGCATTTTTCCTTTTTATATTGAAGTCTATTGACTGGAATGGAATGTTATGTGCCGTGCATTATTGTACATTCATTTGCACTATACTTTGCAATAAGTGTTGTCTTTAAAATTGGCCACTTGTGGCCTGCAACGGTCTCCTAACACGCTCTTTTTGGGTTTCCTCTTTCTTTGTCTTTTTTACCGCAGTAATAAACTTGTTTATTTATATATTTTATATGCTTTCTTTTTTCCCGTTGTTTGGGTGGTTCTCAAAGTGTAATATTTTTCGCTTCGTCTGTCGATAAATTTTATTTTTTCTTTCATTTCGTTTGTTTGTTAATAGCAGTGCCCAAAGGTATTGCAAAAGCTGGAATGTCAGCTATTTGTTTGCAAAGCTTATAGGTTTTTTTTTTCTTCTGTGTGGCTGTATCTGTATGCCTCTCCAGAATGTGTAAAATGTAAATTGTATAGCGACGGTTCGTGTGCGGCTGTATAGTACCGCTGTAGTTTTTCAGAAAGTGCATTTGTACTACGCGGTGCGCTTAATAACATGCAATGAAATTCAAGCGGCGGAATTAATTCGATTTTTTATCGTTCGCTTTCATCGGCGCATTAGAGTTTATAGTATATAAAATAGATATTTAGTGAGGGCGGCAATTGCACGAATAGTAAGTGTGTTTCTGTTTTTTTTTTTTAGTTTTTTTTTCTTCTCTTTTTTATATTGGATATATGTTTTGGGCTTCTCTGTCGTTTGTATCTAAATTTATATGTAGAGGTATATAAGGGTGGAAGATGCCGTGCCTTCAAATCGTTTATATTAATCTTGTATTTTGTATTATGTGCAACCAAACAATGGCAAACAATATGATAATATCGTTTCGAATGGCGGCTCTGAGCATTCATCGGTAATTCGCTTGCAACATGCAAACTCGGTTTGTTCTGAATACGTGTAAATCAGTACCACCGAACAGTCAATGTCGCATTTCAATGGAGAATTTTACTAATTAATAAGACTATTGCCAATTGCGTTATTCTTTTTTCTGAATTTTACAAATTAATATAACTTAAAAATTACGCGATTTTTGTTTTGTTTTGCGTTTCATATTTCAAATAAAAAAAGATTTTATGTTTTTGAAAATTATTATTTTTACATTTGCTGGATAATTGTCACGTAAATATTATTATTGCAAATTACAAATTAATTTGAGGCTTAATGATGCGTTTCAATATTATCAATCAGTTGCTCCCAATAACAAAGCTTAGACGACCGGAAATAATTAAAGACTTTTCGCTCGTTATATAAGTAAAATAACTGCCATATAAAACGTTAAGTTTTGATTGAAAATTATATTGCCGCATGCTTAAAGGGTTGCGAGTATAAATTAAAACCGGTCCATTAATACGCAAATCTCTTTAAGTAAATAAGCAATGCATAAAGATTATAGGGGAGTCTGTTAATGTTGCATGAATTATAGCTATTTTATGAATCAAATTTCTAACTAATGAAGTAAAGTACTGAATTTAAGTTTTTACAAAAAAAAAATACAATTACAAATTTTTTATTTCCCTATTATTAAAATTTAAAAATTAATTAAGAAGAGCTTACACTGGAGTATATGGGTACAAAGGGATCGTCATATAAATTAGACATGTTTTTGTTATTAGCTCGAGCAGAGCTCTGATGTAAAGCACCTAATTTCCCTTGCTTACTCTTTTGTTGGTTAGTACAAGTGCCTAAGTAAAATGTGATTATTCTTGGGGGCGGTTTGTCGAACGATTTTCCTCCTTGCCATACAACGCCAACGGGCCGGGCCGGGCAAGACGGAGAAGGAAATTTCATCGCGAATACAGAGGAACTTCGGTTCACACCGAGTGGTTTAGTGTGTGCCTGCATGCGTCGAAGTGAGTACAGGAGAGAAAAGACAGGAGAGAGAACGAGGGAGAGGGATTGCCGGCTGGTTAATTATTTAACCCCGTAATAATGTTGGTATGAATAATAAGGTAGACGTATATGGCTGTGAGGTGGTCGTTGCATTATAGATGCGGCTCCGGATTAATTATTACTTACCGTGCACATTGCCCAGCTCTCTCTCCCCATCTACATCGCTGCTACGGCCGCCACTGCCGCCGCCTCCATCCTCCGCGTGATGCGTCGTCGACGAAACGCTCCTTCACAAAGAGAAATAACGCATTGCACTAAAATTTTCCCTTTATAAATTGCTTAGGTGTGTATTGTAGTGTAGTACTTGTTTTTCGAGCATTGTGTTTTTTGTTTGTTTTTGTTTTCAACAAAGTAACATTAAAGAATAATCCGTGAGTTATATTTTATTTTGAGGAAGAAAACCCTTTTGCATATTTAATATACTTGAAAATTTTACAAAACTTTTTTACATAATAAAATTTGCGTAAATGTGATTAGACTAGAAAGTTTAAGTTATTAATTTTGCCCTGATTTAATTCTTTAGCTTCATTAAATTTCAAGTTTGATAAAGTTTTCATTTTGTTTTTCTTGTAATAATTGTTTAGCTTTTATAATTTATATGGTTTCAAGTAGAGCGGCATTGCAGGGTTCTAAATTTAAAATATTTAGATAATTTAAAATTATAAAATGATGTAATAAATCCTAAAACAAAGCTAATTGATAACAGAAAAGCAATGTTATTTTTATCTCAAAAATTAAAAGCTAATTAATTATTTAAAAACTTATTATTTTTTCAGTTCACTAAGGATAAATTTTCATTTTTGTCTTTACTCAATGCCACTGTAAAATTGGGCACCCGCTATTTAAATATTTTTAATGTATTTTTAAGAAAGCTCGTATATCATTAAGAAGAACGTTGACAGCATTAATTAACAAATTTTCTCGACGCTGCTTTAATTTTAGATGCTCTGAAAAGAACGTTTTTTCTTTGACAACAATATCATAAATATTGTCCACCATGTTCCTCCCATATTTGTAACTTTTTTCCTAGTTGCGTCAATTGAAAATTTTCTTACGAAAAAGTTTCCACGGCCGGGGGCTTTGTTTATTTAGTAGTAATATTAAATGGCTTTAGATATTCTTCAACAGGAAGCTTAATTAATTTTCTTTTGTGCGCGCTATAAACACAAAGGTGTTTTGTATTAAAGATCGTGCGCTATAATGCGGATAACAGACTTTATTTAAAATCAAAGGGCTCCCAGCCTCCTTTTCCCTACCCCTCTCTATGCCTCCCTCTCTCTATTCAGCGAACTACATCGACAAGGTTTTGCCCTACTGATGGGTATTTTATGTTTTTTGCTATTAAAACTATAGTTATGATTCTAATATAATATAATATTTATTTTTTTAGTTATAAAATAATTAAAGTAAAGGCATTAATGTAGTTGGGTATAGTTTTGCAAGTATTTACAAGTACTTATAGGTCCAGCCACGCCATAACTACAACTTCATTCGAACTTTGTGCGTGATATGAAATACGTTCCCCTGGTATTAATGCACAAATAAATATTTCAGGCTGAGTTTAAACATTTGCGTCGTTGTGTAATAGTAATGTCCCATTTCGATTTTATGATGTTCCATACACGTGGAATATAAATATTCCCATCCTCCCTTACCGTTGTTGATGATGATTATTATTATTATTATTATTCTAATACTTTAAGCTCACTTGGAATATCGTAAAATTAATAATTTATTAGTATCCGAGGGTACTTTGGTAATTTATTGATTTTGTATTTGTTGGATAGTTGTGTTTTTTCTCTCTTCTCTTTAATGGTAATTATCGGTTTTTCTTCAAAATGAAAATGTAAAACTTATAGCTAATGTCTTAATAATGATAGCTTTTTTCCATCATTTTTAATAATTAATTCAAATTCAACTTGTGTTTAATGGATATAATTTATTCTTTCTTTTTCGATATTCATTCACGTGTTTTTAATTTTTATATTTTCTAAAAGCTTTTTAATTTTATAATTTAAAAATAATTAATAAAGTAATAATCGAGCAAAGAGGCTGTTTGTACTTGTACATTATTATGCATATCGGGTGGGTTTCGGACCTCGTCGGAGGCGGCGACGACGGCATCGGCGGACTATTTGTGGCAGCACTAAAATCGGAATCCCTCACTGTAGTAATACACGTCCAGCATGGTCGTTCCCATAACCAATTTACAAATTTTATAACTCCCCGAACTCGGCGCGTATAATTTAGAGGAGAATGATGACTGCGGTTTCTCTATCCACCCATACATCATCATCATCATCGCATACATACTACATGTATGATGCCAAGCACATATAGCTACACTGGTTTGTGTGTTGTTGCCATCTATATTTGCGCGTGTTGCACAGTATGTAGATCAGTTTGGGACCGCAACAGAACGAGCAGCATGATCAGCGCTCCGCACTATCCGGTCCCAGCTGATGTTTCCGTATAAAAGGTGAGGGGGATGCGAAGGCAAAGGCGACCGGTCCAAGGGAAAGGCTAAAATACATACATATTTCATATCGCGGAATTATTATGTATGCAGTTGAAAGGTTCCAATGCAGAATTACCGCAGAAACGCAATAAATGGTCAGCGCGAATATGTAGCTAAATATAGGCCATCAGTCGATGGATGGTTCATTGTAAATCCATTCAGTTTTTGCATAATAGGTATATCATGCTGTGATTGTAATTATTGACTGATCCAAAATATAGTCTTTAAATAAGTTTTTAAAGTATTTATCAAGTCAAAACAATAAAAAAAAGAAAGAAAAATTATAGCAAAATTTGATTCTTATTCTAATTAAAAGTAATATTTCTGCTTAAAATTGCTCAAAATCGTGTGCAGCATAAGATAAAAATAGAATTTAAAAGCGTGAAATTATGGGGTGTGTGGTTCGATCTGGACTTGGGGCGTATGGGGCGCGTTTGTTTTCCGTCAGGGGCAGTAGCCACGTAAATAATTCATACGCCGCTGGTGGTTTTCGTATAGGTCTACTGTGGCGGCCGCAGCAATGGCGTTGGCTGCGTTGCATCGGAGGCCCTCCGACGTTCTGACGTGGACTGATTGTTCTTCCGGGACAAACCGCACACTTACCTTTTCAGCTATAGCCAGCGCTTTTGGCTGAAAGGTGTGCATTCGATGTATCCATTAAATTTCTACAGGGTTTCGCATCAATTTTTTTTTAACGCAATTCCAAATTATTTTTTACTTGGAAATTGAATTGAAAATTAATAATAAATATTAAAATATCCATCATTTATTATATGCTTTTTTTATTATAAAAAATTGTAGATAACTTTGAGTTTTTGTTTTGTATGTGAAAGAAAAAAGGAACCCGGTATATTGTTATGTTTGCAACATGAAACTGCGAGCCTGAAGATTGAACGTGGATGCATTTATATGCTGATATAGAGCGTGGATAAGAGATGTTGGAAAGTAAAGAACAATATGCATGTTTAAGAGCCGTTGAATTGATAGCTAAATTCCGCTCTGGATGGCCGTGTGTCCATGCCATGCATGATGTATGGGGCGCTTCGACGTGCACCAGTAAATAATACACCTTGGATACTTTCCATGCAAAATGCATGAACTTATATGCTCGGTGTTTGCTTTTTTCTTTTTTCTTTTTTTTTTTCGCTATCCTCCTTTTTCGTTTCGGCACCCTCGGTGAGGGAAAAGGCGCTTTTATCTTGGAAGTATTTGAAGACTTTGCAAGCAGCATTTTTTATGCAGTCTTCTATTTTTGTTTATTTCAAAACAAAAACAAGAATCAATAGATTATGACGGAGAATAATTTTTAAAATGGGTCAACTGTTATTATTTCATTTTAATCGAGTAAAGATGTCAATAGTTTTGCAACTAATGGTAACTTATTATATAATTTAAATATTCCTTTAATTAAGAAAAAAAACTGCACTAGTTTCGAATTAATTGAATAATTTCTTTTAATCCGAATTTAGACAAGTCAATTTATTTACCTAATATAATGCTAAATTTATTAATAAATATTTTGATATGCTAAATTTGTTCAGCAGTTTATACACTTACATCTATTGCTGTAAATTCTGAAAATAGCAGCAATATGTAACAATACGTCAATTAACAATTAGTAAAACAATAACAACCATAGATAGAGCAGATTGCAATGCAATGTCGATTATTTAGCCAACTAAATCTGATTAAGTTGCATCAAACTGAAGCAGCTTAAAGTATTAGGCGCATCCTTACATTAGTTAGCTATTGGCATTCGCATTGTGTAATTACAGCGAGCAGGGAATGCGTTGATAATCTATTAACTCACGGCCTAAGTGGTGTGCATAGCCAAGTGGCGGTTGATTAAATTGTTATAATATTGCGTGCCACATTCAATATTGTATGGAGACCTCTCTTGAATGTGTACCTAGTACCCACTACAACCTCAAGCCCGGCGCCTTCACTTCAAAAACCTATCTGTGCTTTCTATACCCGCACGCATATAGCACTCGCTCGCATACAACAATACAGAGAGTGTACACATACTAGAAAGGGTATAGGTATTGAATGATAAAATGGTAGTCGCCTAATAATAACAACAACGCTTCGCTTACAACCGCTGCCGCCATTGCCGCCGCCTCCGACGGACCATCGCAAACAATCCCATCCGAGAGTGTTTACAACCCATTATATGCTCTGTTTGCGGAGCTTTGAAATCGTTGTTGCACATTTCAACACAGCATCAGCACCGGAGAGATTGATCTGCTCGTAAAATGCAAGAGCAAATGATAGAATGTACGCAATGTAAGACAAGCAAAAAGATTTAGTTTTTTTTCAATGTTTTTTTTTCCCTTTTTATTTTTTGGTCTCAATGGGGAAACGCTTTTGGGATTGTTTATGGGTCGTTCGCGGAACGTGCACCACTAATAATTTAAATGTAATAACGCAATAAATATCGTCGTGGCGTCGGAAATTTATAGGACGTTTTAGGTGCCACTCTTAATAGGGGCTTTGCCTCTTCTGCTCTCACTCGCTCTCTTTCTTCGTGCCTATCATAGAGAATAAGCTACGGTTAACCGCTTAACCGCTTAGCTGCTTCTTCTCCTCTTCTATGTTTTCTAAGTTGGCGGTTGTTTGCGTTTTCGGTCGCGTTTCGCGTATATTACCCGTCGCCTGCTAAACATCAATCTATTGCATTAAGTTGTTGCACGCGTTCCACCTATATTACATACACGTTTGCCGCCGCGGTAAATGCCATGGAAGTGGTGTACTATGCAGAGAGGTAGAGGAAATGCATGGTAGAAGTGAGTCGGTTCGTTCATGGCTTCTAAGTGGAGCAGTAAATGTGTGCGCGTGCGAGTTGATGGTCTTTTGGGTTGGCGGTATGTTGGCAAGGAAGTCTGGCGAGCCTCAAGTTTCGTAACTAAATTAATATACTTAACCCTCATCCCTTCTATACTGTTGTTGGGGGTCTTTACAAGAGAATTAAAAAAAACGATAGCTTGCGTATACGGCTCACCACGCAGGTTTTTTTTTTTAAGTTCTTATTAATGCGGGGCTTCCCTTTTAATTATGTTTCAGGACCAAGCAGATTACGACTTTTTTTAGGACTTTTTTTAATGTCGCTTTAAGTAGTTTAATATATTTATTAATAGTTTTCAAGCAGTTTTCTTACCATTAAATTTCAATTTTTTTTTTGTTGGTTTTGTTACCAATGTAGGCAAATTTAATTAATTTTTTTTTTGCTTTTTGTTTCAGGTGAGTCGTATTTTCCATTTCTTTTTTCCTGAGTAAAATTTCACGTGAAAGTAATTTTTTTTTGAATTTTAAACAAATATTTTCAAAATTGGGTCGATTTTTTTTCAATTTTAATTTCAAATAGGGCAGCTGACTCTGCAAAACAACGAAATAAGCAAATGAAACAATTTGAATGTCATGTCGAAGGCATTGTTAAATTGGACATGAACGTTCGACTGTTGTTGTTGGTAAATGGAAAATCATTAGCTGTCGTTTTCTTCGTTTTAAACCGTTGCCAATTTCTATGTGCTGCGAAACTTTTGCTTGCCTCCCTTGCATATCTACTATATGGGTACTGGATTCTGGCAGTACATCGTAGTTGCAGAGATATACATTTAAAACAATAGCACGCGCACATAATAACCTCTGCCGGCCATTGTTCTTGTTTAAACACGTTTACATGTGTGCATATTGTAGTGAAACGGAATTGAAGGGAAAATATCCCGTCCAGTGCTCATTGCACATGCATTGCGCATTACAAATACAGTGGCTTCTGTTCCGAATCCTCCTAAGCATGCATTCAATTCATTTCCAAACGTTGCTCTCGCTACTTTTGCACACACAGAGGCTCATACGAACGCACATCGCAGAGCAAATAAAGCTCTTCATGTATGTTCTTGCCATATGGGATCACTCAAACATATAGATTTAGTTTGTAAAGGAAGCTTAGTTAGTTGACTGCTGTTTTTTTTTCTGCGTGTAGTCTCGCTTCTTTTGAAAATATACAGAGGGAAGATGCTTCGGATACTAATTGCACTTTTTAATTAGACTCAATTAATTACGCAAACGCGCCTACCTCTGCCTAGTTGCGTCCCCGCATCTCTTTCCCACCTTTAGCCCGTATAGCAGAGGGGACATTTCTTATTAATTAATAAAAATATGCATGTCGTTTTTTTGTTTGTTTTCGCTGGTGGTGCGCTTTATAGCCCAAGGATTAGGCGTTAATTATAATTACTGTTTTGTTATTATAAACATCGTCATTTCTTTTCTGCCTCCTCTTTTTGCACCTCTCTTCTTTTCGTTAATTAAGTTTCCATTCGCATGAGATTTTCGAGTGCTAACCTTACCTAAACGAAACACCCATGCCGTCGTATACATTCAGTTTATGGAGCACTCGCAGTTATTAATTTAATTCGGTAAATTTGCTTAATTAAAAGGACGGTTTTTAAATGAGCGCTTTTTCACACACTGTTGCTAAATTGTGTGCAGTTTGCGCGTTCGCTTTTTTTTTAATGATTTTTTTAATAAAGCTTTCTCGGGATGCTTTAGTTGTGATTATAAATAACATTTGCGTGTGGAAAATCTGCAAGGAAATAAATTTATAGACTCGTGCATATATTACTTTTTTCTGTTTTGTAATTTATTGCTCTTTTTTTTCATTTTTTTTTTTTAGAAATGTTTAATATTTCGAATAAAAAATGAAGGTTTACTATTATCCTCATGTGAAAATTATTAATTAACATGCAACAATAGTTTAAACTAGGGTCTTTACGTATGTAGGTGCCATAGTTTAATTCACCTGTTTCGAGAATTTTAATTAATTGCATTCCGAGCAACCCTTGCTTCTTTTTGCGTTCCATCTCTTTCACACTGCTTCCAACCAACAAAGGAAGCCCAATGTTTTTAGAAACGTGCACTAACGGCAGCTTAGTGAGCAGTGTATATTGGAGCGGTGCAACATTATTAGCTTTTCGAGTAGTAATAACAATAATACACCATCGGTGATGTTTTTATTTAATCAAAAGTAAGTTTTTCTTAGAGCCTTCTTCTTGGCTGCTATTTGCCGCCTGCCTCCTGGAGCATAATAAAGACTCCGAGGGTGTATATGTATAGTATATGGATAATCGCGCGCGCGTGTTCTTTTCCCGAAGAAAGATGAGTTTCCTCCCCCACTCCCGCGATGTCTCCTCTTGATAAGGGAAGTCAGGGTTGAAAAAATAGCGCGAAATGCGAAATATAGAATTTTGCGCACACAAACTTGTAAATTTTAATTTCAAGAGTTGCAAATTCTGTTGGAATTTTTTCAATTGCTTTGCCACAAAAGTACTACTTTACTTGCTTTTTTTTTAGCGGAAACAAATGAAAAGAAAGTGAAAAGCTCCAAGCAATATGTACGGAATTAATGATGCGTTTTTGCAATTGAAAAGTGAAGTGAGATTTACGTGAAGGGAGAAAGTCGTAATACTACTACTTGTATATATCTATGTATTCGAGAGAAAGATAGAATCGGAGGGCGGCTATTGATGCTAAATGCAAAAATTGGGGGTTGAAATCACGTAAGCTCTGCTCTGACTGAATAGACACCCAATAAGTCCTAATGAAGCGTATGCGATTATCCTTTAAAACCCTTCATTTTGAAAAGCATCCGAGACGCTACATAATGGGGAAACAAGCCAATTACAACTTGCGGAAAGTTGCAAGGATAATGAGCTACAAAGAGCGAGTTTTACCTGTGTGCGCACGTTGCCTCTGCAAAAGAGATAGATACTTTACACGCAGAATGAATGTTAATGACTTAATAATTATATCTAACAATGGCTCAACACACAACTCTTTCGCATATACTATACCTACGTATACTTACTAGCTAGGTATGTATACGATGTTTCAATAAAAGCCCCCAAGTGAAGCACGTTTTAATTAAAATGTTGTAATTAATTGCGGGTGTCGCACTTTTGTGCGGCCAACCTACTACCTTTCCACGAGCTTTCTCTTAATTTATTTATGTGGGCCCACCTACGATATGTGCGAGCGAATCACATCTCTCGTGCATTTTGCTTGGATATCATCTTTTTGTGTTTCATATCTGACCGAAAGATGCATAATTTAGATGAATGAATAGATGTTAGATTCGAATGTGTTGTTGGTAAATTCAAGTGCACACACATCGACCGGCTTGGATAAGTAATTATTCATTTCGGGCCAAATTTAACAGTTACTGGCTGAGTAACATTATATTGAATGGAAACTGATTAGTTTCCGCCAGGTATGCTCAACAATGCAGCACAATGATTTCATCATCATCATTGCCGTCGTCGCCATCGTCATCGTAGTCGCGCATGCATTAGGTTTGCATTGCTCCAGTTTTGGCTCTCGCTTTGAGTTCGAGGCCTATACTTACAGTTTCATGCTGCACGTTCTGCACAAATCTTTCTCAGAATGTGCGAATTGCGTTATGAATGCTTTAATATTCGTTTAATTGGTTTCTGTAATTTAATTAAAATCACAAATTTGAATAACGGTAGAAAAGTGGTTGTATCTAAATTACAAATTTAATTATTTTATTTTTATCTGCTTTATTTAGTTTTTTTATTTTTATTTTCCAATTAATGTAATGTACAATTTGTGGCAAATATTGAACTGCCGTTATGCCGTTATATTAATATTATTATATTGACCCGTTAAACAAACATCAATGCGTTTTGTTTCAACTAAAGTGCATAGTGCTCTATAAATGCAGTAATAAAAGTAGCAATATTTGTCCAATTAAATTTAACGTTTTGTTATTTGCAAGCTTTTATTTGCAAGCCTTTTGATTAATTTGCTTTTGTGCACATAAAAAAAATGAAATAAAAACACCTGCATGTTTGAGACCATCGTCCATGGCTGCAATAGTGCGGTTTCCGAGTGTTAATTATTTGTAGTTTTAATAATGTCGATTCGATTTTGTTTTCAGTTGTTTTAAAAGAATAGCAATAACACGTTTTGCAAATATCCAGTGTTTTGTTTTTTTCATGGCTTTTCATTAAGGTAGAGAATTTATTAAATATAAAAATTTATTAAATTTGAAGCCAAATAAATAATTGCGTATTTGTTTGTGAATTCATTTTTATTTTTTATATTTTAAAACAAACTTTATTAAAATAATGGCAAAACTTACCTTTAATAAATTGACAAAGTTTTTGTATTAAGAAATAGGATGGTGAACTATAAGAAAATCTAGAAAATAAATCATCTGAAGACGAGGATACAAATTACGTTTAGGAATTATTCATTAAATTAAGTGATAAATGTTGTTTCTTGAGCGCGCACACAACGAAGAGAAATCTCGGAAAACTTGTGCAATTTAATTAACATAACTAATGATAACACAACTGGCCAATAATACTATTGGAACTTTAACGGAAAAAGTGTAGAGTGAAAAATGGGCGAATTAAATCCAGCCGGTAGACTTTTTAATAATAGAAAACATATGGGGGGCGGTGAAGGACGCGACGTAACGGATGAAATGAGGCGGGATGCGGTGGCGGCTTAACTAAACTCGAAGGAGAAGTGCGTGTGTCGCACGAAATCCACGTGGAATTCCTCATCAAAGGGAAGCCGTCCGTAATTCAACATAGATAAATTCATGACTTTCGAAATATATGCAGAGATTTTCGATGTAATTGCCTAGGTTTCTGCCACTGCGGCTGCTGCTGCTGCTGCTGTTATACCGCCTCAGTCCTCACGTCTCTACGTATGAGCGAGGATGGATTATATTAATTTCAAGCCATTCCAGACAACAAGCGCCTTTCCGATATCTTGCAGATCCTCTTTGGCGTGAACGATGGGAACTTGCTCTAGTTAAATTATTTCTATTCAGGCAGATACGGGTTGATCGATTTAGTGAACTCATTAAACTTTAGCAAATTTTTGTTAAATATAACCGGTAATAAATCGAGCAATAACAAAACCGAATTATCATTTAAATGTAAAACATAAAATTATCATCCGGTGTATTAATATTTGGAATCGGTCCACCTGTAACCGGTGCATTTTCGGATGAGTGAGTTGGTCGAAAAATGAACATTTGCCAGGGTGGATATGGCTGTACATGTAGGTGGGACGGTAATCAATTTCCGGATTTGTGCGTGCCGCTCTTCGCGTCCCCTCAACCGTCACACATCCAGTCGAAAGATCCTTTCGACGGCCATTTGTCTCCTCTGGGCGCGCTCCTAGAATTCTAAAGGCACGTAGCGCACAAACCCACACACGCACACACACACACACATGTCGTGCGTACAGTATACTTTGACCTCTGTCGATGCACGTCTTTGGACCCAAGCACAAAGCCATTGTTTCTGAGAGATGTAATATGTTATTATTTCCCCTTGCGGCCCTTTTCCTTGTCGTCCTTCTGATACTGTTATGCGTTCTCGCTTTCCTCCTCGTCTCACCGTGTTCTGTGCATGCCGCTTCTAACCTTTTGCTCTTGTTTCTTGGTGATATATTTTTTAGTCTTTTGATTTCTTAATTCTGAATTTAGAAGAAAATCAGGCTTGTGCTGTTAAAATAATACATTATGTCCTTGATTATTATTTATTTAAAGTAAATTAAAGACGCTTAATGTTTAGTGGAAATCCATTATCGATTTTTAAATTATTTACAAGACGATTATGTCGTTTACGAATTATAATGTATCTAGAGAAATTTCCGCAGTTTTATGTTCTGCTTTTAAACTTTTCTTTGCATATTTTATACTCGGTAATAATGGACATTTTGGTTTAATATTTCTTTATTCTATACTTTTAAATAATGATTTAACCATTTACTGAGTTTATGAGTATACATTAAAGGCGTAATTACGTTCTTAGTAAATTATTACTAATGAATATATTTAAAATATGTTTTCAATTTTGAACATCAAGTTTTAAGTCACAAGTAGGGTTCGGACGTTGAGGTAAAAGTAATAGCGTCCGGCGCCTTCACATCATTACTTTATAAAATCTTTTTTTATGTCTTTATATTAATTAAAAATGCTCTTAACTCTTTTTATCTTTTTTTATTCTGTTTCATAAATATGGCTACTGAAAAAATAATAAAATCATAATTAAAATTGTCCATTTGCAAATTAGGTTCTACTGTTAAGTGTTTTTTTTTTTTAGTTTTAATTTTAGGCAATATTTTATGGCATTGTTAAAGTGAAATTTAATATTAAATTAATGAAAAAGTATTATTGGTAGAAGCCTTACGCTAATTTATAGAAGTGAAGGCGCCAGGTGATGAAGTGAAAGCGCCGGGCAATCAGTACTCTACTATTTCTAAAATCGTCATTTGTTTTTATTTTTCATTTGCATATTTACTACAAATTCAAATTTACCTTAAAACACTACAATCAACAAAAATAGAGAAGCACCTTAGTGCAATAATTAAATGATCAGATTTATAGATTGCACACCGTAAATACATTTTTTTCGTTTCTTATCCATAGCACTTTTAAAACGACATTGTTAATAAAAAATAATCGAGAATCACTATGAATGCATGTAATTGCACTCACCCAACACTTGTATTAATGCACTTGCATCATACGTATAATTGCATCTAGTCGATGCGTGAAATTATTATTTAATTTCGAGCCACTTTATCGCTCAAATTAATTTGTGAAGTTCCCAATTCGCACCTGGCCGCATGCCGAGCGTTTGTGCATGCATTTATTATGCATATTAATTTTGGCGCTCAGATTCTCCCTCTAACTAAACTGAACTGTAGCATACGAAACTGTGTGCGTTCCTGCACATTCCGAAATTTGTCTATACAGATATACATATAGTATACTTACTGAAAGCGCATTCATTCATCTACATGCCGCGGTTAGTTTAATTGGTATAAAAATAGGTTAGGTTGTTGCGCGCTTTAACGAAGCCATGCCATCGGTTCATAATGCTGGTTCATACTGCCTACCTGCCTGCCTGTGTACGGCTTTAATTAATGTGTATATAATACTTGTAAATTACGTCCTGATTCCCCAAGTATTAACCCGAGCAACAATAATTGTAATGCACGCCTAATAGTTCCGCTCGTGGATTATAATTGCGCCGCATGTATATTGTTGAAACGGACGATTTGCTAAATCCCATGCAGTATGCTTCTGTTGCTGTTATACTGTTGCACATTTGCATATGTGCGTCCATAATGGCCGCTGCCCGCGCAATTGTGCGTGGCTTCTATTCGATATATATATACCGTGTGTGCCAAATGAGAGTATACATAGGGATTTTACATGTACTTTTTTTTACACGTATTTCCCTATGTATACTATCAAATGGCGCAAAGTCAATTGCATGGGAATCAAGGGGTTAAAGG
>JASKGO010003520.1:0-13245 GCA_030556065.1 Holobus sp. GC000080 | reverse complement strand
TGATAGTTTCAAGGGCAGAGTGGTGTCTATATACATATTCTAGAATTTAAGCTTCATAAGTTGCCTAGTTTAGAAATTAGCAGGGGGGGGTACTACTTAAATGATCGCACTGTATAAAGCGATACATTAGTTGCACTCGTGTAAAATGTAATTTAATCACGTGCAACATACATACTTTGGCTCTATAGGTTCGCGCACAGCCATTGTTGTTTGTTTTTTGCCGTTGTCATTGAGGGCGACGGCAAAATTAATTTGCTCGTTGTTCCTCTCTCTACAACCTTTAATTTTAACGAAACCTCTTTGTAGCAAAATGCTGCGCCATTCGTAAATTAATACGATGCTAATATAATAAAAAAGGACGCGCTTCTAAAGCGCTTCCATGGCGCAAAAATTTCACGTGGAAACATGAAAATTTTACGATAACAAAAGCCGTCTAAACCATGTTGCAGCAGCTCTAATTTCGCTGTAAATATATCGAATACCTTTGTTAATTAACGCTATGCGATTGCGATGCTCTGCCATTTAGCATCGCTTCGCCGTTAATATTTGTAGCAATTATTGCAAAATGTTTCGCGAAAATTCGTTACGATGGCATTACTTCGAAGCCCGATATTAATTTTCATAATTATCGGGCTTTCATGCAACGCAAATAGTTTAAACCTTAATTAAAATCCGTGCTGAAAGCAATCAAATTTAGCACCTGTTTTTTATTCGTAAAATTTTGAAGGCAATTCAACAAGCCGAAATTTTCATTTTTTTAAGTTTTGTTCAGGTAAAATTCAGAATTCCAAATTTTAATTCTTTTTTAATTTTAATTTTTGAAAGCCATTTTTTTTCTAGGTAGATAATATTCTTATTAAGCCACAAAGTAACTGCTAAATTAGGATAACAATGTTAGTTAAAAAAATTTTTAAAAGTTTGATATGAAAATATATAAAGTATACAGTTTTCAGATCTGAGAGATATTTATTTGAATGTCTGTGAATTTGAACTGGATGAGTTATCTAGTTTCCAAATAAGCAGAGGTCATTTACAAGGCACCCGGCGCCTTCACATCCATGCTAATTGTGCTCAATTAGTGTTATTGTAAAAAGGGTTTCAAAAATTTTTATTTCAATTTCATTATCGTCACTTTCTAAATCTGAAACTCCTATAAAGTTTATTGATTTGTATTTGACTTTTATTTTTTTAATTTTGAAATGAAACCAGAATCTATTACCATAATAGGAAATTTCAAATTGAAAAATTGTCCAGTTTACAAATAAAAAGAGATTACAACATTTATGATAGCATATTTGTGGATTTCCAATTTTGTTTGAATTGAAAATGGCATAACTTTTGTGATGTTATATTAAATATCTAAACACATTTCATTTTAAACCAAATATAAAAAACATGCACCGAATTGCTGATACAACGAGCAATAGGAATGCGAAATTAAAAAATAGCTCTCGCGGTTATTAAAAATAAAACAACATCATACCGATATTTTTATTCCCAATAATTGAACGAGCCGCTCTTGTACCTATTATATTTACACAATATTTGCTTTTAAAATAAAACAATTTTTTTTATTCATAATAACGGAAGCGTATATCAATGCACTACTTTCAGCAAATATAATATTGCCAGTAAATCCGATTTGCGTTTCGAAAATTCAGTTAGTAAACAATTTTTTCGCTCAAAATAATTTCGAAGAGGATGTGTGGGGTGCGCAGTGATGTTTTGCCAAAAAAAAAAACAAAAACAAAAAGCGATTAGTATGCAGGCTAGCTGTATCGCTACGTGCGTGCCATTGATCCTTGATGATAGGCGAGCTTTGGGAAATGCGAAAACCGCTGAAATCGCGCCACCAAACATCATCAAAAATCCAAAATTAATTTTACACGAAGTTACGCATGTGGAAACTAATAGTTTATGAGTTGTTTGAACACTAAAACTTTTTTACGAATTGCAAATAAAAGTACTGCGCACGATATTTTTTGAACATAAAATATCTTTGTTTTCATTAGATGAAAACTAAAAGCTGTATTAAACAAACAACAAATAGTAGAACGAAATATTAAATGCTTAGCTTAATTTCGTAATGAGGGCTTTGTTCGCTATTAACAGCGATTCATTTTGTTAGAATTTTGTTTGATGGGCTGAAATTACAGGTTGCGCTGGATGTGTCTGAGTACTTACATGTTGTTACAGGGATCAGTAATTTTGCAAATTGCGCGTAGGTGCAATTAGTTGAAATTCCGAACCGAAACAAGTGTTATCAGCATTATTCGCCATTGCGCTGCACCAACATTGCATCTCAATTATTATTATCATCTTGGCTCATAACGAAAGCAACAACAAACAAACCAAGCAGCACTTCGCATTCGACTTCAATGCTTTCCGATAACATAATTACAATTGCCCAAAAGCAAGATGTTTGGATCACATTGTATATTTTATAGTTCTGTTCTGTGCAATTGTTCAATTCAATAATAATTTATTTGATAAATTCAAATTATTTTAAAATTTCTCTGCAGATATTTCTAAAAGAATTATTAATTAAAAAAAAAGCATGTTTTACTTTGGTGCAATTAAAATTTAACATAAATTAAAATGATACGCATGTAAATTATTCAGTAGGTTAATTAACATTAATGGCTAAAAGGGTAATTTAAAATGCACGAAACAAGGAAAACAAAATTTATTAACGTTTTAATGGGGATTATTGTTACGTCGACGATCAAAAGGAATGCAAAATAGGTGAAATAATGTTTAAAATAACCGAAATCAACGATTCTAATTGCGAATTTACATTCAATTCATTATTAGTGTAGCATTTGACATAGTGAATTATTTAAATAATCGACAATTGCCAATTGAAAATGCAAAAACTACTAAATAATTCCCAAACAGCAAGTTTTTAATTTGTTAAAAACATACTCCGTATCTTCCACTAGTTGGAAAATTGGCATAAAAAACTAATGGAACTTATGATAAAACCAAAGCAGCAGGCAATTTGAAAAGAAAACTTTTCGCATATAATTTGGATGAATTATGATGTAAGTTTAATCAGTTGATTAAGCGAAATTGCGCCCCGTCCAATTAAAACTTTTTCTTTCCGCAAGAATATAGAAAACCGTTAGATTAATTGAACATCAGCATATCCTTAATTTAAGCACAAAATGGAAGCGCATTTTTTCTGTTTTCTATTTTTTGCAGAAGTGGGTGTCGCTTCGCCCTGGGAGCGAATTGTGCAAAGCAGACATTCATTATTCAACATTGATTCCGACGTGCTTTTCAGATATGAAGAATATTTAGTGCTCGACTCTCTTTTTACGATGACAAGTGATGGCGTGCACACACAAAAAGTTACTTTTCCCTTTACATATTACATGATCTCCGGTGAATTCAATTGAGCGAACAAGGGTTGTACATGCAAATTTACAAGGAAATATACATACAGAACATACAGTACATAATATTATGGCGTGCATATGTAAAGAGTCATTTTTGCTTTTATTATTATAAAACGAAATTTGGCCTTGGAATATTTTCCCTTGTCGAATAAGCAAAATTATTGCATCTGTATGCACGTTTAATAAAATTTATTAGAATTTATATTTGCGTGGTTTTGTTAATATAAATGTCGATAGTTAATTAAACGGAGGGCTTTTCATTAAATTAATTGCAAAACCGGTAAACCACAATTATGAATATTAAATATTGGTAAAATAAAAGTTTATTATTTAATTATTTAAAATTAGTTTGTAGCTGTAAATAGGGTGTTATTGATGGAGTATTTAAATAAACTAAACTGTACCCATTAATGATTTCCGCGTAATTAAAATTGAAGTACATTTACCGCACTTGTCTCGATAATCATTTCGCATACAAATGCCAATATCCATTCATTCTATCCGACCGAAACCAACGCACTTTTAAGACTATAAAAAGGGAAATGTTTGATTTTAGCATTTGGTACTTAATGCGGTTTATTCGATTGATTCAACAGTTGTTCTGTTTTGAAATTTATGAAATAATTTTTCTAAACTTTATTCTTTCAATTGCGAAATGCAATTATTAAGTGTTTATTTATATCTTAATTAACTAAATTTGTATAACTTATTACTTAAGTACATTTTTATATTTAATTTTAAATATTTTTGTCTCTATGTAGATTCATTATTGCTATGTTCTGTAGCAATATTTATAACAATTACTTTTGAAAAATGATAAAAGTAGTCTTTTCCTTTGAATTCTTTCCTTTGAAATTTTATCACAATAGTAAATAACAAGGCAATTAGTGTTTTACTAAATTTGAATATTTTATTTATTTATTAATAGTGTACCTACTAACAAAAGCAATGAAATTTTTATTATTATTATTTGAATATTTTTGAATAGATTTTTTTAATTAATCATTGAATTTCGTTTACTTTTGATATCGTTTCACTTTCAAAGCAAATTATAAAAGCACAATATCACCAAAAGTAGTAATTAATATTACAATTTAATATATCAAAAATAAGAGACAGAAATAACCAAATTACCAAAGTTGTCCTAAAAGGGGTCAACTAACACTATTATCAAAATTCGTTCGTGTTTGCAAAAGGTCAACAAACCAGTTTCCCAAGGGTTTGCACTCATTAACTCTAATTTTAATATTCCAGTCGCATTTGTTTTTATTCCAGATTTTAACTTTTGGACCGAGAAGTAATTCGAAATCCAATAAGTGCGCGTTATTCCGAGCACGAATTCCAGTGGAAAACATGTAAATTCGAAGAGAAACATTCAAAATTTCAAATTGCGCCTTCGGTTACGTTTACAAACTCATATATGAAACGTTCGTAATTAATATTTCTCGATATACGTGCACGCAAGTAAATAAAAGGGGGAAAAAGCGAACGGGAGCAAAAGCAGCAGTAGTAGCAGCAGCAGCAGCAGTGGCAACTTAATCCTTGATTTGCCGATGTTTATCGCTGTAACGTAATTTTAGCCGCCCTCCAAACGCAGGAAACGAAATTCCTCACACTTCGGATGGTCGAGCATTTAATTTCCTCCACGTTCATGTGCGTCTACGTGCAACAACTATAGGCTCCGCAGATCGGAGAGGTTCGTGTAGTATCTCCAAGGGAAATCGTTTTCAATAAGCCTCATTTTTCGCCTCTATGCCGTATTAATTTCGTTCAACGCAAGCGTGATTTATGGTATTTAATTAGCGCCTCTTTTAACACCACACAAGCACTCGCCCTCGCTCTTCGCAAGAGATCAAAGGGTAGACGATACACAATTGTTGTTGATTCACTCTGGGCGGATGGATATTAGAAGAGGCACAAGTAATAAGCCCTAAGCAAATAATCCTGCAGCTTTAAATTACGTTAGGAATACTCTCGGAGAGACCAATCTAAGAGCGCAGTGCTCTACTTGCTCGATGTGTACGGCTGAATTTCAACGCGACACAAATATATACGCAGAAGAAATGCCAATAAAAGGGGAAAAGTCTTGATTAAAACCGACCAGTAAACAAGATAAGTTAAGTTCTTTGCTTAACAAACGATAAAGGAGCTTTTTCCGGATACTTTTTTTTATATATTTGGCTTTCTTTGGCATTTTGATATTTTTATTTTTATTTTTTACTAAATAAATAGCCATTGTTATTAATATTTTAACACACAAAAAAAATCAATTAAAAATTGAAAAATAAGGTAAAATCTATTTTTTATTTCAAGTAAATTTGCCTGGTTTAGTTACCTCTTAAAAATAACCGCAAATATTTGCATGTGAATAAGAAATTCAAAAGGGGAACTTCTTTCGCGGAAAATAATACATGTAAGTGAGCGACGGCACTCTCAAAGCATCCGAATTTAATATGCACACAAACCATGAGAGCTTTTAACGCCGAGAATACATTATAAAACGGCACCGTGCCTGTACAGTCTTTCCAAAACGCGCACTTCTTCCATTCGCTCGCCGCGTCGCGTTGTTGCGTTGCATCACCTGAAAGCCTTTCCATTTTTTCACTTCACCTTTTTGCCCTCATGAATCTTCCATTTGCTCGCCGGCAATTATTTCCGTTTGTTTCGCGTTTATCTCCATAACTATGGGTGTATGGGTGTGCGCTGCCAGGAATGTATATACGTGGCGATTTAAATGTAAATTATTAAATTAAAATAGCAACGGGTGTCGTTATATATGGCTTTGCATAAAGCAGCCGCCTCCGCCGCAGAATAAGCATGCATAATTCAGCGGTCCCACGCCATGTGAGCCGCCGCCACACACGTCGAAAATTAATCTCTCTCGCCGCACACGCACAAGACAAAAGAAGCGCCCTTAAAAAGGGCAAGTGAAGACTATACCATCTATACCATTAGCCTGACTTTTTTTATCTTTAAAAAGCTAAAAGCAAAGATATTAAACCAGTAATTTTGTGGTGTTTTTTTTTAGTTTTTCTTCAGGAGCTGCCTTTTCTAAACGCGTGGATTGATATAACTTTTAGAGTTTAAAGTTTATTTAAAGATAAATGATGATAAAGCGGTTTCTTCCAAGTCGACATTAGCGGAAAGCTGCAGATTCTCTTTATAAATAATAATAATTAATTAAAGACCCTTTGGCACTTGGGTGTCAAGGAGGGCAAAAAACGATGCACAAAGAGTACGACGGCAAAGTTGAAAACTATATGCGGCGCGAGCTTTGTTGAATTTCGATCATTAAAACTTCCTCGAACGTACATTTGATTAAAATTAGTTCATTAATGATTTCACTTAACTCATTTCGTCGTTTCTGTTTTGTGGGTGTACAGCGATTTCGCGCAAAAGGGTTCGGATTCGAAGTGCTGTGCGTGGGTGGCCCTGAATTTTCCTCGCACGCGATAATTGATAATGAAATCAACACACAAGCACAGATAAAGGACGTTGATCAAATGTTTAGTGAAATTGAAAGGTCCTGCGGGCCATTATTTATGTATTTCCTCTCGGTTGAGCCTCTAAACGCGCTTATACACATAACGGCCGCTCGCTATTGTGTGTGGGTTTTTGACGGCTGCAAAATCTAAGCACCAACGGCCTATATATTAAGCTTGATTTATTCTTTACATCCTGCGCAATCCCTTCGTTAGGGATCTCCTCCGACTAAATCGCAGAAAACTACTTTGAGTTTCATATTTTTTTTTCTTTTTCTCTTCTATATGCAGGACAATTCGTCACAATTCTCGTTGCGGTTCAGCTTAAGTTTTCTTCGCTTATTGTGCTTTTACTGAGCTTTTGTGAATTTATGTTCATCAACTGCGAGACTCCGGACCCTTTTATTTGACGACTTTACTCTATTTTCAGTAACAGTCATAACAATAAATTTTAGATTACAATGACAATGGAAAAACTGATCTTTCTTATAATTTTGTTTTATTTATTGCTTTAGTTTTAAATAATTAATGATTAATGTTACTCATGAAAAAAAAAATAGAAGAGTAAAAAAGAGAAAAAGCTTTTGGTAGATTTCGAAAATTCCCAAGGAAATTATTAAACAGCAGCACGTTAAGGGTGTGTTAGTGGCGTTGGCAAAGGTGGGGGCGATAATAGTGGTGCATCGAAATGAGTAATGAGGTAATAAGGGCTGTGCCTTATTCCCGGCGGACACGTGGCATTCGACAATGTAACGGCGAAGGATAATAAAGCCACACGTCGACTAGAGAGCGCTGATTATTATTAATTGCACGTCAAAGTGTAAGCAAAGGCAATTTTCTCGATGCGGCTCCCGCCTGAAAAATTCCATCATCTATTATTTTATTAAAGGCCCCCCCATGTTGCGATTTACAATGACTTTTTGGCAGCGAATCGGCCGGCCGCGTTGCGAAAAAATGCCGAACGAAAACAAGCAGAAACGAAGTCAAATGAGGCGATTTGGTTGGAAGCCAAGTGGATTTTAGGTAATGGCAACGAACGTTCGATCGAACCAAGCGAGCTTATTCAATTTTAACACATCTTTTATACCACTCGCTTTTCACCATGTATAAATTCACTGCGAAACTTTTTTCATCTGTTTTATTAATTTGCATATTTGCGCACACCCCCTTTGTCTACTCTCCTCTTTTATTTTTTCCTGTATACCCTCTTCCGAAACCATTCGCAGAGTTTTAAAAGTTTTACAAATGGATGGAACGATTGCTGCTCTTGTTTTATTTTTACTAAATATCTTCGTAATTGACAATTAAATTTCAGTAAATATTTAGAAACTAGTAATGCATTGTTATCATGAACGATGGAATTCCAAATTAATTTTATTATTGATTAATTCAGTTAATAATTACCAATTATTTCTTAGTTTAAATTAAATTTAATGTACGGAAAAGCATTGCAAAATTTTATGGTATTTCAATTAATAGAAATGGAACTGGTCACCTGGTTTCCAATAAATACAAGTATTTTTAGATAGTCAAAATTAAATAATTTACCAAAATTTATATTTCACTTAATGTAAAAACAATCTATAATTTATTTGCTTTTAATGAAAATTTAATTTATTTTTATTTTTTTAAATAAATCATACGTTTAACCAATTTAAATAACATTTTTCAACAGTTAACGATTGTCAGTTTAAAACTGAATAATTTTATTAATATTTGAAATCCAAAAATATATGTATTGTCATCTTTTAGGCTTTATTGCGTAGCTATAGCTTTATTAAATTTTAATTAAATTATTAAAATTCTTTACGATTTAGTCGAATTTCGAAATGCATTGTCATTGAAAATTTAATGATTTCAAAAAGATTGATAAAATTATAAAAAAGTAATAATTTAAAATTATAGAAATGAATAAAAAGACAATGAAAAAAAGGGACATATTTACAAAATCCAATTAACATTTTGCCCTCAATAACATTTATAATGTTGTCGATCGCACTTTTTTTGCAACCGGCAAAGAAATAAAGCATCCGCTTGCACTAAAACAGTGATTGATTAAGTGTCGAGCCAGTCCTGAAACCATCCCTTAACGACAATCTTGGAAATGCAAATCACCACTCGCGACTCTTAATTTGTTTTTAATGTCTCGAGCGAGCCGATAATTACGGTGAGCGGCAAAATATACATCACGAGAGACGGAAAAATGTGTCGATTAGAGCTTACCGCGCTCCTTCGAATACACGTACGTGGCGGCGTACGAAAGCCAGGGAAGAACTAAGTGCGAAAAAATTATGATATCTCCTGGTATTGTATTAGGTGGCGGAAGCTGAAGAGGTAACAGCATTTATATACGCACTTGAGAAAAGGGTCGACTACTAATGGAGCCACACTCAAGTCCTTTACTTTGTGCGTGACGTGTGGTGAAGTTGTCTCTCAAAGTAGCGACTCGTCACTTAATTTCCTAATGGGTTCTTTCGGTGAAAAGCCATGAAAATTTCAAGAGCGTGTGCATCGCACGGAATCGCCGCTTTCGAAAAGCATCTACATTTCGCAAGAGCGTAAATTATGCAGTCGCCGGTGAATTATTAAGTCGCGTAATCACGGAGAATGCGTGCAGCACAGAAAGCTGCCTCTTGTAAACGCATACGTGGAGTGTGCCGGCTATATGGATGTGCAATTAATTATTATAATTAATATTATCACGGAGAGCAGCCGTGGCCGCAGCCAGTGCGCGACTCGACCAGCATACATGTGTGATTCATTCGGTGCGGACGCACTTCCGGATGTGCGGGTCGTTTCGCCACTTTGTTGCTTCGCCCCCGGCAACACTAATATAATTCTAATTAACGAGATAGTGAGACTATTACTCACCTCTGCATATTTCACCCTCGCCGGCTTAACTAACGCTCGAAAGTCAATTTGATTGATCGATTGCACCGCCGTTCTTTAAGTGCTTTCGATGCAATTGTTTTCTTTTCGAACAGAGTGAGCATTCTTTCGATCCCTCTAATTAAAGGAATTTAATTTATTGATTTATTGCGCTTCCAATAGAAAATGCTTCCATTCGTTACTTCTTTGTTTTCTATCCTTTTTCTTTTCTTTTTTTTTTTTTAATTTAAATTATTGGAGAACAAAAGAAAAAATCAAATGAAATTAATTTCAAATGTCTTGCAAATTTAAAAAAACTGCCCATTTCTTATAATACAGAAGAAAAACAAATAAAATGAATTGAAAGTAAATAAAAAGTCAAAATATTTTTGTTTGACCAGTATAAAACCATTAAATCTTTTTTTTCAGATCTATTAAAAGAACAAATAAACCGAAATTTATTCGACCAAACAAAATCTTCTCGAACAAAACGCACAAAAGACCCTTTCAGAACAAACAAAACTCGAAAAGTTTAAAGCAAATCAACATTAATCTACTTAAAATAATTAATCATTTTCCCTTTTTTTCTCCCCGTGTAAAAATAAAAGGTCCGTAATTAATTATCCGCTGACTAAACTAAGTGTTTCTGCGAGTAAAAAAAAATATGTGCTGTTTTTTGCATGTCATCAATCACGCAAATTTTATTCGCGCGCTCATGAAAATTAAAAAGTTTTATTGAAGTTGTAGGCAAATTCGAAATGCATGTAGTACATCGAAACTCCGCAACTGCACCAAACGTCCAAGAAATTTAATTAAAAATAATTTCGCCACATTTTGTGTGTTTACCGAATTTCGCCTGTGGGATGTATATATCGGAAAGGCTCTTCAGATTAGAATTTTCAAACGCAACAACGACCGCAGACCTAATTACAGCAAACTTTTTAATTAGGACCACGCGCTTTCGACGTGAAGAAAAAAGGATTGCGAAGACAAAGGTAATAGGAAATTCGCTTGTAATTAAAACGTGCACACATTAAGAGAACATGTGTAAATTTATTCGACACCTTTGCCCTGGTAATTTAATTAATTTAATCAAAGACTCAAATAAGCTAATATTACATTAGCTCTATTCTTTAACGAAATTATTTTCTATGCGCTGTCTTTCGGGATTCCCATCTGTCAATTAATTTATTAATATACCGGATGTATAAAATAAATTAAAATTTATAATTAACTTAAATTTTAAATATTGATTTTTTTTTAATTTTTAATTTTTTTTTTCTTTATAAACTAGCTGATAATTTTTCAAAAAATGATACATAAATTATAACTTTGTAAAAATTTCAAAACTGAAAAAATCATGTTTCAACAACCGGAGTTATTTTGTTTTTTGAGATCAAAGAGTTATTGGGATGTTTAATCCTATACATTAAAAAAAAAACAGGGAAGGGAAAGGTGTTCAATATCAGATCCTTTCATTAAGTACATCTCGAGACCACGCAAAATGTCAACGCGTTAAATTAACGGTCCTTTATAGGTCTTTCCGGAAAATACACCTACACACTCGTAGGACGTGTCCTGTTTATAAATCGAGTCAATTAATAAAATAGCAGTAAAAGAGCGGCCGCTTCAAAAGATATAGGAAATAAATTACGCAGCCTAAAGGGGGAGGATTACGAATGGAGGAAAACCTCGAATTAATCCGCTTCCTATTGAAATATTGGCCAATTTCAATTGGCGAAATATACTTACATTGCTCGTGACCGCCAATTAATTGCAATCTCATTTACGTGCAGCAACATTCACCAATTTAATCCATTTGCGAACAATATAAACGGAATTGAAAGAACCGAAGAAGAGCACATAAAACTGATCCTGCAGTCAATTAATATTCAAAGAAAATATATTTCTGGCGATATGTCACTATATAGTAATGATAGTCAACACAGCACGCCACTTTTAAACTGTTTGCATTCGAGCGAACTGCGGTCCGTTAGATAGAACGCTAGCGGTGACACAATTTTTGCGCGATCGGATGTGCGTTCAGGGGGTAAGTAGAACGAGCGTCGCGGCGGTTCGCCAAATACTGGCAAGGCCCATCCTTTGGCGTCCGTAGCGCCGGGAATCCGGTGCGGAATCCCCCGGCACTACGCACGCAGCACCCTTAGCGTACTTCGCGGTCGCACAAGGATTCCAGTGGGCTCCTCGGTAATATAAATACCTCTAGTCTGAATATCCTTTTTTCCTTGTTTTTCAGCGAGGCGTTCGGTTTCTTTTAAATATAATAGTGGCGCGATTTGCCACCGACCGTCGCGAATTTCGTCTCGTCAACAACAGCGTCGGCATCGCCATAAAGAGATGGAAAATATGAAGTCGTAAAATACAACAATGAAAGAATTGTAAAGAGTTGCACTGCTTTATTTTATTCGCTTTTACGATTATTTGCGCATTTTACGGTACTGTATGCATATAGTTTAGATGGAAAACTGTCTCTTTTGGGAGCAGTTTTTTCTTTTTTGTAGATAAAAGGTCTGTTTGGTTGCCGAGTGAATTGGTTTAAAGGGTTTCTTTCCAGGCAGATGACATATTGCTACTAAATTTACTGCAAACACCGGAAATGGAAATTTCAAGGAAGCGGAGAACGAAAGTGTTACGTGTTAATTAAATTTACTTTCGACTTATTTAAAGTTGCTCAAATTAATATCAGCTTGCAGTTACTAATACTAAAATTAACTTGTTTGCGCCTTTGTTTCAATTACCTAAGTTAATTATAAGCGGAAGTTTTACTGGTTAATTATTTAGATCATATAAGGTAAGTAAGTTTACTGTGTCTTCTGAATGCTGATCGATTCTTGCTCGTTTTCAACAAGTGTAAAAATAATCAATAATTTTCCACAATTTCCACAAAATCAAAATTCCCAGTGATTTCAAAAGAATTATTTTCATTAATTTTCAACAATTTCTTTTAAAAATTCCAAATGACTTAAAATCAATTATTTTCCATCATTTTCCACATATTCAGATTAAAATTCCAAACAATTTTAAATCATTTATTTAGTTTCACAACTTAGCAGTAATAAAAATTGATTTTTTTAAATTGCGTGTAACTTTTTAATTGCATTCAAAAAAAATAAAGATAACAAATAACAAATAATATTCTAACTTAAATTATTTTAAAATAAAAAACTATTCATAAAATAAAATTTAAATTCAAGTCGATGTGAAGGCGCCGGGTAAAATATTAGGAAACCAATAAGATAGGACATAAATAGTTTTGAAGTGATATCATAATGAAAATTCGTTAATAATTTAATTAAGTGCTTAAATAAAGAGTAAAATGTAGATGTTTTTCTTACTTTTAGCCTAAAATGTTATAAATAAAGCTATTTTGAAGCCATCCTCAGCAAGTAAAATCTGTTCAGGATGGAAAAATTGCGTTTTTTTTTAATTGCAGAAGTAGAAAACTACAAGCGTTAGAAAATACAAATAAACAC